>JAUPMG010131343.1:0-11484 GCA_031762675.1 Pachysandra terminalis | reverse complement strand
TATATATATATATATATATAAACTATAATTCAGTTAAATTGATTCAGTTCGGTTTGATTTAAAATTATTTAGACTAGAGTTTGGGTTATGGGTATAACCGATTTGAATCAATTCGGTTATGGGTTTAACCGACCCAATTGTTGGCAAACTAGGTGTATACATATACATAATTGTTTTTTTAAAATATACTTTTAATCAAAAGCATAATATTAATTCCCTCTTTAGTCTCATTTTATAGAAAATATTGAAGAAAAAAATGACGGTTACAATTAACATTTCATAAGAAATGGGAGGTTTTGGTAAATTTTAGATAACACAAGGGCTTTTAGGGAAAATGCAATTTCCTTTTTAAGAAGAGTTAGGAATCTGATTACACTGACACCTCATCCTTCAAGTACTCGTTCACGAGGAAAAACCCCGTTACCCTCTATACGGTAAAAACGAGGAGAATCTTTGAAACCATGAAACGTCATACCACCATCCACAATGGTACCCAAAGATCTCGACCGTCCAATTTATCAAACACAGTTTTCTAGAAATATCATTAACCATCTGATTGATCTTCGCTTCTTCTTATACGATCGTCATCATCAGAAGAGATGAACACACATCAGCCATGATGGGTCGCCATTATTGAAGCTTGAAGGAGAAAAGGGTAAAAAAAGAAGAAGCTTTTGCATGAACGGAGGAGCCAACAGATTACGTGAAAAAAAACCCTAAAATCTGAAATGGGAAACTTTTGTTTTTGATAAAAACATGATCAAACTAAGTAAAGAGATTAGTTTTGCTTCTGCAACAAGAAGCTTTTGATGATTCAAACAAGCTCCTTTTTAGTAAAAACCATAAATCTACTCAAAATTCAAACCCAAAAGGGAAAAGAAATAAAAAACTATAAAAAAAAAAAAAAAAAAACACAAGTAAAGATCAGATTTGCTTCTGAAACAAGAAGCTTTTGATGAATCAAACAAGTTCCTTTATAGTAAATCATAAATCCCATGAGCCATATGACGTTATGAACAATGAATCTTCCCATTCTTGTTAGATCTGCTCAAACCCAAATGGGAAAAATAAATAATAAACTATAAAAACAAGAAGAGAGAGAGAGAGAGAGAGAGAGAGAGAGAGAGAGAGATTCATGACTATACTTGAAGTAGTTCTAGCTAGCAGCAACTAGAAGCTTGTAAGAGAGAGAGAGAGAGAGAGAGAGAGAGAGAGAGAGAGAGAGAACATGACTACTTGAACTAGTTCTAGCTAGCAGCAACAAGAAGCCTGTAAGAAGAACAAAAATAGTTGCAGAAAGTTACCTGATCAGAAAAATTAGGGTTAGGGTTTGCAGGTACTACTTGACTTACTACTTGTGCAGGATTTTGAACAGGCAAACCAAGTGTGAGGCTGCAATCAACACTAGCTTGAGGATCTTCATCAGGGAATTGCCCAACCCTACTGAGGAGGTCTAGTTCCATTGATTCTGACGACGACGGGGAGTTAGGAGAGAAGAAAGCCATGGATTTAGAGAGGATGAGAGACTAATTGAGAAGAGTTTAAAGTAGAGAAGAAACCAAGTCTGAGGAGGGAATATAAGCAAGAATAAGGAAGAGAAGAGGTGCATGCAGGTGCACTGGGAAGCAAACCCCATTAGACAGAAATTGACGGACAACACTTGAAGGAATCTAAAGAGGTAATCGATTAGAATTAGTTGGAAGCCTGACACAGGAGTCCACATGGTCATGTAATTACAGAAATGGGAACTAAAGCAAATAAAGAAAGAAAGCTGGAATCCAATAGAACAAGAGAGATGAACCCTAGCCATTTTAAAAAAAAAGTTTGTTCAAAGAAAAACATGAGTATTGAGAGATAGATATGGAAAGAGAGTGTTCCAGGTAGATGCTATATCAGTAACCAAACAATCGTGAACATGATCTAAAGCCCAAAAACACAAGATGGGATTTTACTTGAAAGAAAGAGAGAGATTAGGGGGTTAATTATTTAAACCCTAATGGATTTAATTCACAAATATATACTAAGAAAATGATGTACTGAAGCTCGTATGTGTGAGTTCACCTTGAATTTTATTTATTTATTTATTATTGTTATTATTATTATTATTATTATTATTATTTGCATCAACAATGTCTTATATATCCAACCCTTCAAAAGATTTTTAAGATCTTATTGATGAATTTAGAGCTGGATTTTATCATGATGAACAAGTAATTAAACTTCTTTTAAGCGGTTACCTTTGGACTCTGGGTATTATTAGTTTATTGAAACTGATTGGTTGATTACGTTTCAACTTGTTAAGCAAAAGGGATTGGAATGCCTTCATAAGTTAAGATGCTTAAGGTCATTTTATTTATTTATTTATTTATTTTAATGTTAAGAGTGATTAGGAGAGAGTTTCTTAATCTTGAGCAATGTGCTTTTCAAAAAAAAAAGAAAAAAGAAATAGTAGATCACTTTGAAGAATATATGATCGAATATTAGTTTGCAGATCATGCATCAACTCCCTTTCGTAATTCAGGAGTAGGCGATCTAAATATGTGATACTGATGCCCCTTGAGATCTCTCTCTTCAAAATTTTCTTCTTTCGATATGTATATTATCCTTTAACTTTTTTTTTCTTTTGCATTCGAATAAATAATTTTTTTTAACCTAAGATTTCACAATTTGATTCCATTTGTTAAATTTATATTATTCCCTCGATTTGGCACTTTAATCATTATTATTATCAGCCTTCTTCGTACACATGCTCTGTACCAAAATCTCCCATTTATTTTTATTTTTGTTTATATATAGAATATAATCATGTGATTGAAGGCATGATCAGAAGTGTAGAATGTCGGGCAAATCATATGGGCCATGCCCAGGAGATGGAGTTAACAAGTGTTGCTGGTTCGAATCTTAATCGAGCAAAGAGACATCTTTGACAAACTAATTATGCATTTCAGAAAACATTTCGCAATTTTATTCCATCTGTCAAATTTATATTATGCCATCAAATTGGCACTTTTAATCATTATCATTATCAGACTCCTTCGTACACGTTACCTATACCAGAATCTCCCCTTTATTTTTTATTTTTGTTTTTAAATTTTTATTAGTTTTAAGTAAAAGAATAATTTGAAAACTTAAGATTCTACATTTTGATTCCAGCAAACAAATTCATGATATGCCCTCTATTTGGTAATTTAGGATAATTATCAAGCAATCTCCATACACATGCTCTACACATGAATCTCCACATTTTATGTTATTTTCCTTTTATGCCTAGACTGTACAAATGTTTGTTTACTTGAATAAATATACTTCCCCTCCGGAAAACAAAAATGGTAGGTCAATTTAAAAAACTTGAATAAATGCTCAACGTTATCCTTTTTATTTATTTCATTTTCAAAAGTTTTTTATGAATTTTAAATAAAAAGTAAATAAAAATAATAATTTCAAAGATATTAAGATTTCATAATTCCATTTACCAAATTCATGTTATGCCCTCTGTTGAAATTTTAAGATCATTATCATTATCAAGCTCTCTTCATACAATTTTTAGGTGATACCATATTATGTGAACTTTTTCCTCTTCTCCACCATCCTATTGAACAAGATTCAATTAGTATTTATTACGAAGAACGTCCAATAACAACTTTTTGAAGGTGATTAGCATATAATGTGGTGTGGTAGTCTTCATGAAATTACTAATTCTCCTTTTGTGTTCATTTTAATTAAACAAAATATTAAATCAAAATTACACTAAAATGAGCTTTTTATAAAAAAAATACACAATGGCCATATTCACAGTAATCATCTAATATCTCTTGTGTCCCTCAATAACAATTATTTTTCTTAATTATATCTCAATTTGCTACATGTGTTGCCACTATGAAAGAGAATTCATTTGGTGCATTATTATAGTCATTGCTTAATTAAGTATTTATTTTTTACTTTTAACTTATCACAATATTTTTTTAAAGTTAGAACTATTTTTTTTTTTTGCAACTTATGCAGGTAAACTTTTATCTAGAAGTGATAGAGGAAGATTGCCAATAAGGAGAAGTAGATAAGAACAACTCCCTATCTGAGAATTTTACAGCAATGGAGTTTTTAGTCTATCTCGCACCATACTGTGAGAGAAGACAAGAGATCTTTTTTATATTGTTTTTTTTTCAAATCAATTACAAAGGAGTATCTTTTGACTTTTAGAAACAATACAAAATCATACTTAACTTGGTAAGGTAACTGTTGCTGAGTTGTTGACCTTATCTCTTCTTCTTGGGCTGGGGCTGCAACGTGTTCTTGGACTTGAGACTCTTTAGTCCTAATACTCCCCCTCAAACTAGACCGAGGAACGAGGTTTTGTTTGATGGATAGAATATCAAAGATATCTCGTGGAAGAGGTTTAGTGAAGATATCTGCCACTTGGTTGGATGAAGAGACAAACCTGGTGACTAAAGAACCAAGAGCAACTTTCTCACGAACGTAGTGATAGTCCACCTCAATGTATTTGGGGCGTGCATGAAAGACCGGATTAATGGTAAGATACAGAGCACTCAAGTTATCACAATACAAGATAGGTGGACGAACCAATGGAATACCAATATCTCGAAGTATAAAGCTGAGCCATGTAATCTCAGCGGAAGCAAATGCCATGGAGCGATATTCGGCCTCGGTACTTGACTTGGCAACCGTGGGTTGTTTCTTGGCACTCCAAGAGATACAATTCGAACCTAAGAAGGTGCAAAACCTAGATGTAGAGCGACGAGTAAGAGGGCAACTAGCCCAGTCATCATCCGAAAAGGCATATAACTCAAAGGAACCACAAGCTTGAAGGTGTAATCCATGATCAAGTGTGCCAGAAACATACCGGAGGATTCGTTTAACAGCATGGTAATTAGCTTCAGTAAGAGAAGCCATAAATTGAGAAACATAATTAACACTGAAGGATATATCTGGCCGAGTCATAGTGAGATATTGAAGTCCACCAACCAGGCTACGAAATAAGGTGGGGTCACTAAATGCAGGAGAGGTATCTGAGGATGCTTGCTTTTGCACCATGGGTGTGGAGACAGGGTTGCAAGAGAGCATGTGAGCCTGGTCAAGTAAATCTTTAGCATACTTTGTCTGGGAGAGATGTAGACCATCATTCAAGCGAGAAACTTCAATGCCAAGAAAATAATGGACAAAGCCAAGATCTTTCATAGCAAATTCAGTACCCAATAATGAAACAAAGTGATGTAGCATGGCATTGTTGTCACCAGTAACCAACATATCATCAACATAAAGTAGGAGAATGAGAATCCCATGCTGATTATGACAGACAAACATAGAAGGATCAACAGTGCTGCAGTAGAACCCCAAGGTAAGATGAAATCCACAAAACCGATCAAACCAGGCACGGGGTGCTTGCCTAAGACCATAGAGAGCGTTCTTAAGATGGCAAACATAATCCGTATGATTGGGTTTGCAAACCCAGGTGGCTGCTCCATGTAAACTGGTTTAGACAAATGTCCATGAAGAAAAGCATTTTTGACAGCTAGTTGGCGGATGTCCCAACCTTTCATGAGTGCCACAGATAAGATAATGTGAATACTACTAGGCTTAAGAACAGGTGAAAAAGTTTTTGTAAAATCAATGCCTTCGATCTGACCAAAGCCTTTGGCCACCAGTCGTGCCTTAAGGCGTTCTAACGATCCATCAGATCGGATTTTGGTATTGTATACCCATTTGCTTCCAACCACATTCATATGAGGAGAGCGAGGAACAAGTTTCCAAGTATCATTTTGTTTGAGAGCATCAAGCTCTTCTCTCATAGCCGCTGTCCATCCGTCATGATGAAGGGCAGTCTTAATAGTCTTGGGCTCCTTTGGAAGATCAATAAGAGTAAGAAGAGCATACCGTTGATTGGGTTCGAGAATACCGGATTTGGCCTTTGTTATCATAGAGTGACCAATACTTGCAGGTGGATCAGTACTTGAAGCATGATCCAAGCCAAATGCTTGAGTGTGTGGGCGAGGTGGATCCGGGCTTGGAGCATGATCCAAGTTAGATTCTGAAGTGCTTGGGTTGAAGGCTTGGGACCGTGGTTTTAAATCGTGGGTGCCTAAGTTGTGGATCTGAGCACTTGGACTTGCTGAAACAGTTGGTTCCAATGGTGCACTTGGGCTTGATACAGTATCTTGTGGCCCATTAAATGTTGGGGATGGTGTAGAAGTAGTTCTAACAGGTTCAAGACACTCTTGGAATGTTACCATGAGTTGATTTTCCTGTGGAACATATAACAAATGAGGATCAGCAAAAGGATGAATGTACTCATAAAAAATGACGTGCCTGGATGTGTATCGATACCCTTTGTTTGGAGCTATAACCAATGAAAACACAAGGTAATGACTTAGGTCCAAGCTTGTCTGAAGTATAATCACCTAGGTAAGGAAAGCACTTGCTACCAAAAACTCTAAAGGAACTGAAGTCAGGATCTTTCCCAAATAATTTATGAAATGATGAAGACATGCTTAGTACTGAAGATATCAATCGATTAATAAGAAAAACTGTTGTACAAAACGCATCAACCCAAAACCAATTAGGGACCTTTGAGTGTGTCAACATAGTAAGACCGAGTTCTGTGATGTTGCGGTGCTTCCTTTAAGCCATGCCATTCTGTTTTGGTGTGCCAGGACAAGACATGTGATGAACAATCCCCAATTTACTAAGATGCTTTATAAAGGCTCCATTCACATACTCATCTCCACCATCAGATTGGAACACCAAGATCTTTTGATCAAACTGTCATTCTACCATTGCTTGAAAATTAAGAAAGCATTGGAAGAAATCAGATCTATTCTTAAGGGGATAAAGCCAAGTAAATCGAGTACACTCATCAACAAAAGTAGCATAATAACGATATCCATCATGAGAAATGACTGGTGCGGGACCCCACAAATCAGAATGAATAATAGAAATGGGTTTAGTAGAACAATCTCTAGTAGAGATAAATGGTAAATTACAAGATTTTCCAATTTGAAAACTATCACAAATAGTATTATTGATGTCCCATTTAACAACTTTAATCAAATTTTCTTTATTCAAAAACTGAACCACCTTCAAATGTGGATGCCCAAGTCTCCAATGCCATACCCGTTCACTTGCACTTTGATGTCGGTTGGAAAAGAGAGCCTATGGTTGATCACCATCAAGTGCATAAAGATTACCTTGTCTACTTCCCTTCACCATGATTTTCAGGGTGGCCCTGTCCTTTATCACAAAATCACCATTTGAGAACTCAAAGCAACATGAATTATCAGAAGTGAATTGACTCACACACAAAAGATTTTTCTTGAGTTCGGGTACTAAAAGAAAATTTTTCAAAATCAATTGTCCATAGTTGGTATTAAGACAGGCCTTGCCAATATGAGAAATTTTTAGCATATCACCATTGCCAATCATAACACTATCATGGCTATTATAAATTCTCAAATTAACCAAAGTACCTGGATTGCCTGTCATATGTGTAGAAGCTCCAGTATCCGGAAACCATGCACTATCCTGGCTATCTATGATGGTCATAGCAGCAAGAGGCTGTGGAATATCATCTGGAGCAAATGATTGATTGAACCTATGCCAACATCTAAGTGCAGTATGGCCTTTCTTACGACATATTTGACATGGAACAACAGGTCCAGACTCGAAGAATCTACCACTATCTCTAGGATTAAGTGATTGAGGTTCTCGATTTCTATCATTAGGCGGAGGATTAGAAGCTTGGTTCCCCCTACCTTGTTGACCGAATTGGGTGAAGCCTCTCCCTCTTGAAGAAAAATAGTTACTTCCTCGTCCCCTTGGAGAGTAAGCACGTCCTTTTTGACTCACAAACGCAGCTGTATGATTACTTGAGGTTTGTGAGTCATGTATGGAGATCCAAGTTTCATGACTTTGTAAAAGTGGGATAATCTCCTTATAATTTGGTGTTGGTGGTTTAAGCATAGTGGTGACAAAAGCCTTGTATTCTATGCCTAAACCATTCAATAACCAAAATACCTTCTTTTTGTCTTCAATTGGCTTGCCTATGGCAGCCAAATCATCACAAATATTTTTGAAGTCTCTAATATATTCGGTCGTGGTTGATGTACCTTTCTTAATCATTTGCAATTTTTGGCTAAGATGAAATTCACTTTCTTGAGAATCTTGAGCAAAAGCATTATGCAAAGCATCCCATACCTCTTTTGAGGACTCAAATCCTACTACAAGACTCAAAGTATCTTCATTCAACGTACCTGTTATCCATCCTCTTAATAAATGATCCAAGTGTCTCCAAGCAATGAAATCTGGATTAATAACCATTTCTAGTTTATTGGGGCTGAATCTGGATCAGTCATCATTTATGTCGGTGGTAGAACTTCTCCAGTGATGAAGCTTGTAAGATCTTGACTTTCAATCAAGCCTAGCATTTGGGTTCTCCATAATAAATAGTTGTTTTGAGTGAGTTTCATTGACACAAAATTGCCAACATTTAGGGTAGAAGGGTAAGGATATTGCTTGCTTTGAGTAGCCATGAATGATGGAGAAGGAAGGACACTTGGTTCAACCCACACAACTTAGATTGTGTGTAGCTCTAATACCACGAGAAATTTTACAGCAATGGAGTTGTTAGTCTATCTCGCACCACACTATGAGAGAAGACGAGAGATCTTTTTTATATTTTGTTTTTCCAAATCAATTACAAAGGAGTATCTTTTGACTTTTAGAAACAATATAAAATCATACTAAACTTGGTAAGGTAATTGTTCCTGATTTGCTGAAGTCTAGGAATGTTGTTTAAGGTAACTGTGTAACTGTTGCTGAGTTGTTGACCTTATCTCTTCTTCTTGGGCTGGGGCTGCAACGTGTTCTTGGACTTGAGACTCTTTAGTCCTAATAGTTGGAGACTTTAATTTCTTGAAACTCCTTTTTCATCATTTTGATAATCTCTTCAGCCATAGGTTTTGCTTTCCATTCCATTTCAGATTTTAAAAGCAATAGTTGAAGAATCATCCAGATGACTAATTTTAGGACCTTTGATGATGTCTTTAATCCAATTGAAATCTTCTCTTTTTTTTTAAAGATTCCTTCTCCAAGTTACAAGACAAAGCTTCAACATACATTATAAAAATAGGAGACAACAGGTACCCTGCCTAATATCCCTAGAAGGGGAGAAAGTCTATGAAGGAAATCCATTAACTAATATGGAATAAGACACTCTTGATATACACTCCATTATCCAGTTTATCAATTTCTCATGAAAACTCATTTTGACCATGATAATCGAATCCATTCTAGCCTTTCATAAGCTTTCTCCATATCAAGCCTAACTCTCATCCATCTGCCTTTTCTTTTCTTTTTCTTAATATAATGTAAAATTTCCCGTGTCATAAGGATATTATCTCGTATCCATCTACCCAAGGCAAAAGCACTCTCTATTGGAGATATGAGCTTTTGTAACAAGAGTTTCATTCTATTTAGTAAAATCTTTGACATAATTTTGTAACTCACATTATACAAGTTGTTTGCTCTATAATCATATGTTTTTCACGATTCTTTGTTTTTACATAATGAATGTTTTGTACAGTTGTCTCAACATGAGACCATTATTAAAGAAATAATGGACCATTATAAAGACACTACCTGGTCCAATTATCTCCCAATATTTTTGTAAAACACAGCTTGAAGTTTATCTCGTCTTGGTGCTTTTAAAGCATGCACCTGTTTAACAACCATTTCTATTTCATGCTCTGCCACAGGTTTTTATTAAAATTATATTACCTTCTTCCATAACTTGATTACTTATAGCCTCTAAACTTTGATAGTTTTGTCTTTTTTTTTAATTAAATTTTATCTTAAAATCTTTAATAAATGCTTTAGGAATTGCTTTATGGGAATCAACCCAATTATTATTACAATCTTTAATCCACCATATGCGATTGAAGTTCCTTCTTAGAATAGTAGATGTGTGAAAGAACTTAGTATTTTTATCTCCCCATTTCAACCAATCTACCCTTGAATTCTGAGCCCAAAAATATTCTTCACATTGCAAATTAAATTTTATCATATTCATAATTCATTTTTGTTCTTCATCTCTTAACAACTCATTATCTGAATTTCTTATAAATGTCATAGGCTTTTTCCTAGATATTTTTCAGGTTTGTCAATGTTGTGACATAGTCCTTGAGCGTCTGTAACCAAGTATATTGAAGATCAAGAGTTGTGGATTCAAGGAAGACCAAGCTACAACGAAGTATATTGAGGAGTACGGACCTCTGTCGAGTCGATCCTGCCTCGACTGCTCTCGCTGCGAAGCTGCTCTGTCCAGATCCCTCTCGACATGTCGAGCACACTCAAGGACAATAGAGTATGTCCTATACATCTGGGGTACTACCTTGGATCGGATAGCTGGCCTCAAACCCTCCAGAAACTTCGTCGACTTGTTCGCCTCAGTCGCCACCATGTGAGGTGCATGGCGAGACATCATGGCGAACCGTGCCTCATACTGTGCAACCGTGCGTGAGCCCTGCTCCAACCTCATAAAATCGAGCACCATCTGCTGACAGTAGCTACTCGGCAAAAATGTCTCAAGAAACTGGTCACGGAACGCTGCCCAGGTCAGAACAGCAGTCTGGCTCCTCTCCACCATGGTTCACCAATGAAAAGCCTCACCCTTCAGCATGAAGGTGGCTAGACTCACTCTCTGCTCCACAAGACACTCCATCATCCTGAAAATACGCTCGACATCCAGCAGTCAGTCCTGTGCTAGATGTGGCTCTCCCAAACCATCGTACAAAGGTGGAGATAGCTTCTTAAACTTCTCGAACCACGCCATCGGTGTCGCTACTGCAGGTCGCTGTATCTGGTCTCTCTATACAGCAGCTATGTCTCCCAGGATCTGGTAGACATTCTCAAACTGCGGACCCACATTCACATTAGACTCTGCAGCATCCAACTCCTCCCTGGCCCTAACAGCTGAGCTCTCTCCTGCTGCTACTCTGCCTCTACCTCTACCTCTCTATCCAGCCATCTACACATCCAAAAAGACGGTTAAATTCTAATCCCTTGCTTCATTCCTAGTGTTCACATGATAGTATAAGCAATCTAGCAAACAATCATACAAGTCAAACAGCATACAATCCTAACCTAGATTTCTATGTTTCTTCACCCTAGCTTCAATTTTCTAAGTGATACCTAGTACTACAGTCTTCTAACTTCCTTACTCTGTTACAAAAACCTTAGGCTCTGATACCAATCTGTCACGCCTCAAAACCTGAGCACGATTCCCTAGGCGGGATGGCACGAATCTCGAGGTGAGACCTTCGGGATCCACTTCTGGACCGCGGATTACCATATCAAAGAAACCAAAGGATGAACAGAACATCGATCTCATTCATTACAGAGTATGCGGAAGCTATCAACAGAAAAATAAGGAAGTAGATAAACAAATTACTGAAATAAAAGAGGCACTCAGCTGGG
>JAUPMG010131332.1:0-11484 GCA_031762675.1 Pachysandra terminalis | reverse complement strand
ATTTCTTATAAAATTCACGACCCATCTCACCCCAATTACCTATAGACCTAGGTTTCAATGTATACAACCAAGGTTTAGCCCTGTCTATAAGAGAAAATGGAAAAAATCTCAACTTAGTAGTTTCTATTACATTTTGTGCATAGAAACTACTAATGACTTCTTCAAAGGTTCTAACATGCACATAGGGGTTCTCATTGTCCAAACCCCTAAAGTCAGGAAGTATAGCAAAAAGCCCTTGCTTAGCTCTTCATGAGGTTCATTGGGTGAAAACATGATGCAAGAAGGAATAGAACTCTGAGTAGGGTGCAACAGATCGTACATAGTTCTCCTATTTTCAACAGGATTACTTAGTACTTCGTCACCCATTATAGACAATGTGTGTGAAAGTGCAGGTGTATCAAAAAGGTTACCACAATAAGTCTCAAATATTTCTAATCTGCCTTTTTCCTTTTTGATCCAAATGCTCATGAACCAACAATTGCAAAAAATAAAAATATAAACAGAATTAAAGGGAAAATGGAGCGAAGTTACCAATAGAGCGAATTCCACCGGTTATGCTTTGTTCGAAGAAATTGCCTCTGAATATGCTGCAGCTCCTCGGCAACGGCGCCAAAATTTGCTTGCTCACTCCCAAGTGCAGGAGTTCAAAGAAATATAATAGTCGGTGAGTCCGAGGTCGAACCATAGAGAGCATGGTTATTCAAGACAAAAGTGGGTTAAAAAACAATTATAATTGTGGAAAAATTACTGGTATTAAAAAGGAATAATTAAAGGATCAATAATAAAAGAGGTTAAATCCGATAGTAAGAATGCTCAGGCATCGGGGCAGTTCCTTGAACCCGTATGAAATTCAATGTAATTCGGATAAAAAAATTGTATATTTGATTGCTATGAAAACCTTCGATTCGGTTGAACTAAAATAATTCAGGAACATCTCGTAACTGTAGCTAACGACATGGCTAGAATAACTTTAGAAAAACCCATTCAATTTAATTCTAGATTCCTATTAGAAACAATGAGAAATTCCGCTTAAAATGAGAAAAACATGATTGAACTCATAAAAAGTATGGAAGAGCTCATGCATCACAAGGAATCACAGTAGATAAACAGTCAAACATAATTCCATTAAACTCAAGAAGAATTACAATAAATAATCATACCAATTACAAGGGACGTGACCCCTAGCCTTTGCAAGAGTCTACGCTTCCATGGAAGAAGAAAAATACAAAAACACCTGTAGAAAAGAAGTATAGAAGAAGGGGGATGATTTGAATGATGGTGATTCTTCTCTATTTATAGAACTCACAACCAAAGATTGCCACACGATCAAGGACGCTTCTTCCCAATTTTCGTCCTCCTCTTTCCTTTTCCAACTCCAATCCTTTCTTCCCCATTCCAATTCGATTATGGTTTCTTTCCTTTCAAATGCACGATCATCTCTTCTTGCTAATCTCGATCCTTCCTCTTCTTCCTATGCCAAAAACACAGCTTCACTTTCTAATTCTTTCTTCCTCTTTCCAATTCAGCCAATTCTTCTCAATTCCACTTCTCTTCAAGTACACGAACAACACCTTTCTTCCAATTCGGGTTGCTATTTCCTTTTCCATCTCCTCTAACCAATTCGATCACCGAATTCCAAACGCACGAACAGACTTGGTTCTTTCCAGTTCTGGTATTTCCTTCCAAAACGAGTCAACTCGCCCTTGACAAGTTGGGATGAATCGGCTTGGTTGTCAGGTCCGGTTCAACTGGTCTTGGTCGGGTCGGGGTTAGTTGACCTTAGCATTCTTTCTTTATTTCTGGTTTTATTCCTTTTTAGGTTAATCCGACTCGTCTGATTGGACCCAATCTGGGTGTGAACTCTCCCAACCAGGGGTTGTCTCCAAAAGTGTCCCTGCATCAATAATTTGAGTATAAATGAGACATTTAAAATATAATGCAATAGTGAAGAAGAATTAGCAAATTCTATGTATAATGAAGAGTTTAATATAAGAAAATGCTAGATAAGTTATGTGATTAAGTATTTAATATGTAACAATTCATGACTTATCACAGGTGGTAAAGATACCAAAGTCCACACTTGAACAGTATAAAAAAATGGGATCTCATACAACTTACTAGAAGTCCAAGCAAATCCTCATTAGAAATCCTTTCAACACCCAAACAAAAAATACTAGGTGGTATGCCAAATTCCATAATTTATCATTTCGAGTATCTCATGTATATATCAAGGGGGATTGGTGTACCATTGTTTATGGAAAAGGTCACTAAGTTAGGGAGTAGGCTTAACTTTTCCAAAATTTGTGTTAAGATATCCCAGCTCCATCAACTCTTAACTTTGCTAAGGAGGATGAACCTAATGTGAGTACCCTTGGAAACCACCGCTGTGCAAAGAGTGTAACTATTTTGATCATCTGGAGAGAGACTACATGGGAATCTACTGTGATTATTGATTTAAATGCTACTGAAGTTGTAACGACCCAGACCAAGTCATGTGATTAACGAATAAATCCTAATTAACCTGTTAATTTCAAATATGGGGTTTTGTGCAATAATCATGGCTAAATTGGACTAATTACTAATATTGGAAAATAATTGGTTAAAAGTTTGAAATTTAATGGCCCTTAAATTCAATTGGGTTGGACCTTAATTAGAAACAGATCAGAACCTAAGGCCCAATAAAAGATCCAATTAGAAATCAAATAATTAAGAAATTAGAAGTGAGATGAAGTTAAAACAGGAAACTAGGACCCAGACTGAGGTGGACGATTCTCCCATTAGGGAGGATTTAGAATCAAAAATTTGAATTCAAACTTAGATAGGATAATTAGAAACTTTCCTTCTAAGTTGAAACTCCTCTAAACTAGGAAGAAGAAAGAAGGAAAGCTTCCTTTGTTTCACACGTCCAAAGGAGAAGGTGAGAGGAGGAAAAGCTCCATTGTTTCACACGTCCGAAGGAGAAGTTGAGGGAAAAGAAGAAAATCTGAGAAGAGAGAAAAACCATAAAATTCAAGGAGGAAGATGAGGAGACCAAGAGGAAAGGAGGAAAAACTAGAGAGAGTAAAGAAGAAGAGGAAAGCCTACTGTAGAAGGAAGAAGGCCAAAAAGGCAAAGAAAGAAAAGGAAGAAAAGGATGAAGGGTACGAGATATTCGATGAAAGTGAGGAAGAGGATAGTGATGAGAAGCATGAAGGAAGAACTTTGGTAAAACAACACTTGAAGAGGCAAGCGAAACTAGACGAGGAGGGGGATTATAACTAGGCTGAGAGGTAGGGATCCTCCATTGATCAATAGTTATGTTCATAGGGTTATTATAATGCTATAGATAATATGTTAGGATGATGTGTATGATTGGATGCCGGATTTCATATACATGATCTCATTGATTCTTATACTTTGTTTCAATTCTTATTATGATAATATGCATATGATATATGTGTTGATTTTACAATCATGATTTGATTTACTTGATGATTTGATACGCATGATAATCCTGATATTAGAACTGATTAACATAAATTTCCGGATTTGACTACTGGCATGAATTGATGGAATATGATGATTCAATGTTAGACTTACTATGGATTTTGTTTGATTGATTATTGTATTTATTAACATGTTGGTTGTATCATGTTTGAGATCTAAGATGCATGAAAAACTTAGAAATTACCTAGACCAAGATCTGATTAGTATTGGGATTTGAGGTGGTTAGTAGCAAATTGAATATTAAGATTCGGGTGATCTTAATCAATTATTTAATGGGATATTTTGATGCCAAAAGGTGTGGAATTACATGTTCTTTGATGAGGAACCAAAACCCCAGCAAAACCCTCGAGAACTGGGCCGAAACTGATTTCGGTAGATTCCTCAATAAGTACTGAGATATCTGCCGAGCAGGCCCAAACTCTTTGGACAATGTGCTGAGCCTTAGTACATACCTAGACATGTACTGAGACCCTTGGTAGGAGTCTCGGCACATACTGAGAACATCTACCGAAAGACTGAAACTCTCGGGACAATCTACCGAATCTCAGCAGATGCCGAGACATGTACCGAACACTCTCGGTTGGAACCTCGGTAAATACCGAGCTCCAAATGGAGTGAAAATTTAGGGAAAGCTCCCTGAGGTGATTTAGAACATGTGAGCATGCTTGGTTTGTGTGCAAAACACTTGTATAGGATTTTGTGCAACTAATTGTCTAAAACGTCTAGTCTGGCAACCTAATAGGAAGCCTATAGGGTGATTTGGTTTGTGATTGTTCTATGACATTGTGTTGAATTATAGGATTTCAATTCCTAATTTGGAATGTGTATGAGGGGTGTGTGGGACATCCTTGTTGTGTGGTGATCCTATGGCTAGGCCATGTGGACTGTGACCAATATAAGTGGTACCAAGGGTATCCACTGGAGTCAATGAAATGGACTGACTTGTTTGCTATATGAGCATATTGGGTGTGGTGCTGGTATCATCTTCAGTTCAATGGGATTGATCTAGTATAGTGTGCATTATTGATTGTGTATGATTGGTGAATTCAACCATGGGTGTAAATCCCTAAAGTTGAATGGGTCGTAACTGGTGGACTTCCCGTCCTGGGTGCAAGTCCCTAAAATGAAGAGAGAATATGATGGTGTCCAGCCCTGGGTGCAAGCCCAAAAAATGTGTTAGCCAATACTGGTGGGTTCCAGCCTTGGGTGAAAGTCCCTAGAATTTGTTGGTCGCAATAGAAGCATTCTTCCATGGGTGCAAGTCCCTAAAGAATGATTGATTGTTTGATTGTTTGAACATTACTTATGCATCATTTGCATTCATAATCATCATTTCATCTCATCACTCATCATTATGAATTGCACTTGCTTATCTTGATTGGATGTGTGATCTTTCTATTAATTGTTGGAAGTTTGTGAGCATGGTTTGAAGTGAATGTTTATGAGTATTGTTTGAAGTGAATGTTTATGAGTATTGCTAGAAGTGAATGTTTGTGTGATTTGATTCATGGTGGGACCATGTGAACTGGCCGTATGGAATGGTGTATTCTGCCCTGGGTACAAGTCCCTAAAAGAATGGATTAGTCGATGATATGGTGGGACCATGTGTTGTGTATTACATGATTAGATCATCTGTGTGATGTTTGAAATATGGTGGAACCATGTGGTGTAATTATTGTGCATAGTGGGGCTATGTGGTTAATTGTTATGCATGATGGAATTATGTAGGTTATGTTTAAAGCATAGTGGGACTATGTAGGGTGAGTTGTTTGTACATGATGGGATCATAAGCCATTATGATTTATCATGATGAGATCACGTGAGTAATTGATATGATGTATTACGACTACATAGATTACTTGTTGTAATGTAATTTGACTACATTCTGTTATGCTATATGTTTATTGTATAGTATATCACTGTAATCCAAAGCATGATAATACACTATGAATGTGATATTACTTGTCGAGTAAGAATGCATGAACTAAATTGTGTTATTATAATTCTATGGAAGTAATTGCCGTAATTTCTTTGAATTTCTCTATTGGTTTGCTCAACCTTATATTTTTACAGGTGACAGTTCGGGTAGCATGCAGACTGGGAGAGGATTCATTTCTTAGAAATATCTTTGTTATTTGGATGTTGGGTATATTGAGATACTAAGTTTTAGATTAATTCATTGGTTTGATCCCATGGCATGCATATGTAATAGAATAGTTGAATTATTTTGGATCATTCTAACTTTGTCAATATGGGTTGGATTATGGTTTTTAAATCGTTAAGGCTTCCGCTGAAATTTTTATGTGTTACTCTGGTTAACCACGAGATGGTAAGATTATGGAAATGGTTAACCGCATCCAAGGCGTTGGATCCGAAGGTTATTCCTTATAAACCCTCGAAATTTTATATCTCGAATTTGGGACGCAACAGAAGTTGATTCTGATCTTAATACTTCCTATCGAGGTATTGACGGAACTACGGCTCCCTCTAACCTTATGTTTTCTTATGGTGTATAGGTTGATGTGAGTAAAATAATCCCTAAAACCAGTGAGCTAGAGGATAATAGGTGCTGTGTGCTTGAATCCCGTCAATGAATTCGGTCCTCATGAGCCTTGTCTGCAGGGGAAGGGACTCTAGTCCTATTATCTCTCGTCTTTGGGCTCACATTTAGCACTGTCTAGTGTGAACAAGTTTGATGCTCTAATGTCCAATGATGAAAGTACATGTCAGGATGATAGTGTGCTTCATTTGGGTAAGGATATCTCTTCCCATCTTGATACAGTATCTCAAGCTGAGGTGTTAGTTCCACAAGAAGACAAGAAAATTAATTCTAAGAGGAAAAAGAAGTGAGTAAACTAGTTGATGGCCCTGTTGTGCTTGATTTTGGAAAAAGGTAGCAATGGATACTAGAGGGTCCTCTTGAAAAGGTTTAAAATGATCAGTTAGGTTGAACAACCCCTCCAAACAGTTACAAGTCAGAAACTTGATTGCTTATAATAAGTTAAATTTAATTGGATTGATTTAGACTTACATTGAGATATCAAAATGCATTCAGCATTGATAGGAGTCTTGTACCGCGTTGGTTGATGGTGACTAGAATTTGGGTTTTGTGTAGTGCTCTCCAAATTTAATCAAATCTTTCATACAGGGGTATACTTAATTCAGACTCAAACATCTGCTCACATATCCTTTGTCTACGTGTAAAGAAGAAGACCGTGGAGGTAATTGTGCAATGTTCGGTGCCCTGGGGTCTGGGAAGTTGGTGAAGACTTTAATGATGTACGAAGCTGTAGAGAAAAATGGGGTGGCATTCAGAGCAATGCAAGTGTTGTGCAGGAGTTCAATGATTGCATTGACATGCTAGATCTTTTGGAACTTAGATCTAAGAGTTTTTTCTTCCCTTGGAGCAATAAAAGTGATGACTCTGAGTTTATTACAGGGTTTTTATTCTCGGGATCTTGGATCGGACCGGTCCTGATCCGGATCCCCGATCGCCGGAACGACGATACTGGTGTCGGATCGGTGATACCGGTCAGGATCGGTCAGTATCGGACCAATCCAGGCCGATACCGGTTGGATTCTTTATTTTATAAATTTAAAAAAAATGGAGATCGGTTGGATCGGCCAAATCCAGTCATTGGACCGGCACAGATCGGTATCGGTTGGACCAGTCCGATCCAAAGCATCAGGATACAATAATTGTATGGTGGGTTAGGATCAGACAGATCATAGCCGATCCCGATCTGGACCAGCCGATCTGATCCAGACCGATCCTTGAAACCACGGTCTATTATGTCTAAGTTGGACAGGGTACTTATTAATCATGCTTGGCTAGATATGTTCAAAGCTGCTGAAGTTGATTTCTTTCGACCCAGCATTGTTTATCAATGTCTTGCTATGGTCAACATGTTTGTGGACGACCCAAAGAAAAACATTCCTTTCAAGTTCTTTAACTTATAGACTGAGCATCTAGAATTCCTTAATTGGCTTGGTCAAACAGGTGTGGAAGGAGGAGATTATGGGCTCTCCTATGTTTGTTTTATTATCTAAACTTAAGAATCTTAAAATCAAATTGAAAATGTGGAGTAAGAGGTTGTTTTCTAACCTAGAGAATAAGGTTGAAAGTTTTATAAGATCCTTATTCAGGTTAGAAGATGAGATGGACTCAGACCGAAGTAACGTTGAGTCAAGACGAAGGGAAAGAATAGAGTCTAAAAAGTTTAGAGAATTGATATACAAATTGGAAATCAAAACCAGATAAAAAGCTAGAGTTCAATGGCTCAACTTGGGGGATGGTAATATTTCATTCTTTCACAAGACTCTCACAGGCTATAGATCTTCAAACAAGATTATGAGCTTTTACGATAGTGAGGGGACTAAAACTAAAAATCAAGATCATGTTGGCAAGGAGTTGGTGAACTTCTATGAATATCTGCTACAGATCTTGGTAGGAGAGAAGATGTACATGATTGGGAGAAGCCCCTAGGTGAAGGTATTTCCCTCTCTTCTAAAGCTGATTTGGAGGGGATATTTACTGAAGAGGAAGTGAGAAATGCAAGTTTGATATACTTAAAGAGAAGGCTCCTAGTCCTAATGGCTTTACAACAAGATGATTCAAAGTTTCATGGAACATTGTTGGTCAAGATGTGATAAAGGTAGTTCTTGATTTCATTGAGAGTGGTCAGACGTTAAGGCAAATCAACCATTCCATCATTAATTTAGTCCCTAAAAAAGCAAATGAATCCCCTGTACATGACTATAGACCCATTTCTTGTTGCAATATAATATACAAATGCATTGGTATGCTTCTTCCTAACATACTTAAAAAAGTATAGGAGGAGGTGAATGGTCAGTATCAATCGACATTCATTCCAGGTAGGAGGATTATGATAATATTTTACTTGTTCATGAACTTATACATGAATACCACCTTGATAGAGGAGAGTCTATGTAGTGATCCGAATCCGGAAAATTAATAATAATAATTAATGTGTGATCATTTAATAGAGTTAAATAAATATAAATGAATTTGAATTCTAAATTAATGGTTTTATACTACTAAATTGATCTAAGAAACTGGAGTTAGTTACAGTATAAATGATTATAAGCCTTAGGTCATCCCAACAACACTATATGTTTATGTAGGAATGAGTATAAAAACTTGATAACGTATAGTAGTGCAGAATCGGATTAAGCCGTAATTAAGTGGAAGGGTTGAGGTCAAATTATAATTAATAGGATATATAGGGGATATGAAGTAATTAATTAAAGTTTAATTGACTAAAATTTGAATTAGTCGTGTGAGTCATTAACTAGAACTAAGGTTTTGGTAATTCAACATTAGGTTTAAATTAGTTAGATTGGGATTAGAAAGGTAAGAGAGAGTTTCTAATTAGTAGGAGCTTGATTTTGGGAGGATTCTTAGTGAGGAAGCTTACCTTATCAATTAGGTATGTATGTGAGAAGTTAGGAGAGATTTAGGAAGGGAATTAAATGAAAAAAGGGAGGTTAGCTATAAGAGGCAATAGGGGTGGCGTGAATATTGTTTTTGGGGAAAGAAGATTAGGGTTTGGAGAGAATAAGAAGAGAGAGAGAGAGAGAGAGAGAGAGAGAGAGAGAGAGAGAGAGAGAGAGAGAGGCAGTGTGGTAGATATAGAAGAGAGTGGTGGAACCTAAGAGGAAGAAGAGGAAAATAAGAAGAGAAGGCTGCTAGAGCAAAAGAGAAGAGGTGAGAAAAGAAGAATAAGAACTGAGTTCTGCAATTTCTGGGATTTCAACAAAAGGTAGGTTTTCCCATTGTTTCTCTTCATATTATCAATAATAATATCCACGGATCTGAGCAAGTAAGAATATTATATATGCGTTCATGCTTGTATTAATGCAATATTATAAATTATATTGATACATGATCGCTATGTATTAAAAGCCTAGAATGATATGGTGATTGATAGTCTCTTTTCTTAAATTTCTAGGTCATTGAATGTACATGAATGATAATAAGTGTATATCCATTAAATATGATATAATTTATAGTTTACATCATACCCTTTTTTGTTAGGATTCCAACGCTTCAAGTTTGAAGTGATTCCGATGTGTATTGAGAAAGTTATGACCAAAACAAGCTTCAGACCACGGATCTTGGATCCTGTCCCGTGACCTGTCAACACGCCGATAGGGACTAAAGTGCACAATAAATGGTCCGTTGCTAGGCATAGGTACACCGACCAGCCGGCCGGCAGGGACCTGTTTTGAGGGTGTTTAGTTGCTAAAGGGGTTGTACCATACCTACTAAATCATTTATGGACTAAATTAAATATATAGTTGGACTATTGGGATCAAAAGAATGTCTATGGGCTTGGACCCACCTACGTGGAATCCACTTGGTTTTCCACGGCACACCCCAGTCCTACTAACCAACTTACCGACCAAAATTGTTAGTTGGGGCATTGGCCCCATTGTTTTGTAATTGGTACCATAGACCCTTGGTAAGGTTATATCAGGTTTGAACTAAGGTTCTTTGGTGTGTTATAAACTTATGATCTATTACATATTTGTATTTGTGGATACGATACCTGTGATGGCATCCGGTGAATTATCCGTGTGTATGGGCGCACAAGTAACTTCTGAAGGATATTATCATTGAAAATTCTACGGACTTGTGGTTAGGATACTTATGATGGTTTTCGACAGATTATCATTGGAATTGTAAAGTAGTGGTTACATGCATGCGTGGAATTGATTATGGTGGTGATTGATAAGTGCCTAACACTTGCACTTTTAGACTTATTACTCATGCTTATTAGCCTTGAGTTATGCTTTAAATAGATGAATTAATGCGCTTTCTATGTTTTTCATGGTGATGTTAGTGAGAATATGGACTAAGAAGAGTTAAATAAAGCCTTAAATGGATCAAGCTTCAAAGTCCGAAAGAGGAGAAGATCAAAGCTCAAACCTCAAGCCCGATATACCTTAGAAGATCCCAAAGAAGTTCCAAAACCCATATAAAGAACTCCAAGGAAAAGCCCCAAAGAATGCTGAACTGCATTGTGCGATCGAGCACACTAATTTGCGATCGAGCGCATGAAATCTGTCAGATACAGCACAGAGCAGGTCTTAGTATTTTGGACATAACTCCTTCAATTTAAGTCTGATTGAGGTGATTTTAGTGTCCCTAGTAAGATAACACGAATAGATACAACCTTTATAAGACATAGAAGCCCAAAGTGAAAGTTTTAGATGTCCTATTTGCGATAGAAGAGGGAGCCCGTGAATTCTCAGATTTGGAGAAAATCAAGGAAGTGTTCCAGTTTATCATGAATTGGGTTGTCCTTATACTCTTAGGATTAGTTGCTTTAGAGGTTTAAAGTCTATTTAAAGGATCCAAATCTCGAAATTAAGGATCTCTTATCTCATAGAGGATCACAGATAGATTAGGAATCTAGTTTAAGGGTTTTGAAGGCTTTGAAGGCTGCTCCTTTTGGGGAGCAATAGAAGAACCAGAAAGTGCTCGACTGGGGACTGTATTTCGCCTCAACATAGGGATTTCTAGCAACCTTAAGAGTGGCTAATCTCTTATTAGGTAATTGATGTAAACTCTTTCCTTTTTGATTATGGGTTTAATTATATGATTTCTCGGTTTATTCTTTATGTGTGATGGTTGCATAGTTAGGAGGATTGTTACAAAAATCGGATTTAATGGTTATACTTAATCGGATGAAACCTTTTTTGGATTGTTTTATCATGATTGAATCCAAAATGGTCTTATTTTCTGTGATTATAACATTGATTAAGCAACGGTGTTTATTGACATTCAAGTACGTGGACTTGGTAGTCCATGCTAAGGGAAGACGGGTTGTACTGCAAATTAGTTAGTTAGTGTAGGTGGATAGGCCGTGCCAACCGAAGATGGCTTATGCTTAACTCACTTATGCTAATGTGACATCATATGATTAAGGTTGCATGCTGGTAGTGCATGTCTAAGGAAGATGAGTTGTTATA
>JAUPMG010131311.1:0-11485 GCA_031762675.1 Pachysandra terminalis | reverse complement strand
TTTCTACTTTCTAGGCACAGCTAATATTTTAGTACTTACTTCCAAAGCCAACTTGAAGGCATTCCACATCATACAATGTTATTCGATCACCCAAAACAAACTACACTGCTACAAAAATAATAGTCATGGTCAATCAGAGAACAAAGTTTTGATTCATTTCAATTATATGCTTCCGAAATTCAATGAATAAGATGCAAGGAACAAAACAGCGGTGGAAATCATTAAACTGATGATTGGATGATAATATCATTAAAAAAAAATCACACTTTTATAATTGGCATACATAGGGTGAACAAATGAAGAAAAGGTACGCAATTTCTAAACAATTGTTACCTTGATTTTTTGCTTCAATATTGATACTGTGAAACCAAATTGGACAAATGTACTAAGGATTCACCCGTGTGATGAACAAAAAAGATGGGAGAATCATATCTTCCACCTCACAGGATGGAACTCTTTTGGTTCACGTAGACCACTAGTATCAACGTACATTTTCTAATTAACATATGAAATGTTCAAGGTATTGGAAGATTTAGTTGATACTTGATAAACAGACCAATAATAAAGAACAGTGAACAACATATACAAGCACCTCTGGAATTCCTAATGAAGACACTTACAGATTTCACTCCCATGAAATTGAGGATAGTTTTTGCTCCAAAAATGAGGAATATAGCTTGCAGGAGGCCCAGAAACCCACCAACAACCAATGCTGATGATGCTGATGGAATATGTCTTCTCCGATGTTTAAAATTGATGATATCAGGGTTTCCATCAGTAGTGGATGGCAGTTTCTTGGTAGTCCCACTAGAATCTAATAGAAAAATTATAGCAGAACTGAAGAGTTAAACTAATAGCATTGCATCGATAAAAAATGACCTAAATATTTAGAAGGAAACTCTTTGAAAACTCAATGCAACCTATCTTCCCACATCATGTGCTCCTTTGACGAAATCACGAAAACACTCACATGCATGCAGACACAAGAAAACGAATAGAAGAAATGAAAAGATAAGAAGGAGACTATACCACCTTTTGGTATCAACTCTTTCATTTCACTGTTTATAGCTGAACCCTTTTCCAGGTTTTCATTTTCTTCTGCTCCAATGCTCATTTTACCAACAGTATCTTCCTCGGCAACAAGAGAAGTTGTAACACTGACAAGTGGAAATATTGCAATCCTTGATACTTGATTAAACACAGCAATAGAAACTCCTACAGCAGCCAGCTCCACTGGACCTATAATAATCAAATAGAAATTCTACAATATATAAAACACCTCTAAACATATAGTTAAACGATCCTTATTTATTCAAAAATTACTTATCAAGGAACTTGTTATAGCAAGAAGGCAGACAATAATAAACAATATCAGCATAAGACAATTACAAATGGATAAGTGTTAGGAGAGAATTGGTAGAACCTACATGATCACAATTACAATGCTTAATTCTCTCACGGAATTTTCAAGCATTTGGGCATTACCTCATTCAAATAATTACAAAGAAGGCAAAGGACAGACCTATTTGACCAATGAACGCTGTGTCAATTAGAGAAGCAATGGGGTCAGCCGTTAAAGCCAGTGCTGCAGGGAATGCTATTCGTGCTATCTCTAAACCAAGCTCATCCATCTTAAAAACTAGCCTGGCCATATAGTTGGGAACCATGCATTAGCTCTTACAAACCTTTAAAAAAATAAGAACTAAGAAAATCTAAAAATGAAAGACACACACACACACGCACACGCAACACGCACACGCGCACGTACAATTCAAGGATCCCAAATACACACACACACACACACACACACACACACACACACACACATTCAAACTTCTACATTATACAACAAATCAAAATGATACCTTGCATCCTTGCAGAAAACCCAGAGAGGAATCTTCCTCCTGTTCTCAGGCAGATAGAAATCGGCATACTTAGTCATAATGGAGAGGCCAAATAATTTTGATGTGAAAGTGGTTATTCTGAATTAGAGTTCTTCAGGATGAAGCAGGCTTGATCAGGCATATGGTGCCATAAAAAACTTCAAACTTTCACAAACCGAGCTCCATATTCTGCAGAATTGGATTTCTTGAGTCATCACAATAAACATTTGAACAAGTTTTCAACAACTATGAAAACTAAACAACCAAGTCCCACAAACATATGAAAGCGGTAACAAAATCAACAGCAAAGGATTAACAATGAAGTTATAAGGAATTTAAAAACACCTTTTGATGCATAAACCTACCCCAGTTCAGAAAACCCTCCAATACACCTCAAAACAATAGTTTCTAATAAAGAGTCCACTTAGATAAAACCCTTTTTCAGGGTAAATTTGTTTGATTCCTCTGAGATGAAAACCCAAACTGTAATTCAACTGCCTCAAAAGGGCTGCAATCATTTAATATGCATCGTCAGTAATACAACAAAGAGGTTTGCCAAATGTATCACTGTTTGGTGTACACGTATACCAAAAGAAACCGTCTAGACCAGAACGACTTCAACAAGAAAATTAAATGTGAACCCTAATTTATGAACTTTCACGTTGAAGATTCAGTAAAACTTTTGATTTTTTGCAGATGAATCTGTAACTGTGTATGGAGTTTCTGTGATTAAACAGTAAGATGATTGAAACGGAAGAAGATGAGATGACATTTGACTATGTCCATGATTACGACCATAGAAACGGAAAGTGCCACCAAACCCTAAAAGTTAAGCCGTGTGTACCTATTACAGAGCCGAAGCACGTGCACAAGGTCCTTGAAACGAAATCACTTTCTCCCCCCAAAAAGAAAAAAACCAGATTCAGTAGCGAATTCTGATTAGCTAAGTTGTTTAACCAGATTCTTCTTTGTTGTCAATCAATCTTCGTCTTCTTTGCTATGATTTTTCTGATATGGAGCAGGATAAGAAACATAGCTTACGTTCGGGTCGAGATCGAATATGAAAAAAAACAAAAAAACGAAGGAAAATGAAAGAAATCGAATTCAGCAACAGATGAACCTCCAATCCTGCAAGGATTTTCTTCTCTCGCTAATGATTTTGCTTATTTTTTCTCAAATCATCCTTGTGGTCGAAACTAAAATTTTCCGAGAAATAGCATCTTTACAGCCATTTCAGTAAAACTCATAAATTTCTGGAATTTCTTGAAAATTCCGAACAAAAGACATTGGGAAACAGATCGAGAGGTACTTCTCTATAGACGATTCTTCTCTTATCCTTCGCCTGATTTTGTCCCTGTTCCTTACCACGAGCAAGAACAACCAGAGAACACCGATTTTTTCCCGGGAAAGATCATCAAATACCTCCATTTGCAGAAAAATCACACAAAAGCTTCAAGAACTAGGCCAGAAAAACTGACCTAACACGTGTTCGAACGATCAATTTATCATATACTCAAGTCAAAACATCGAAATCATAACGAAATAAGAGCACAGAGCCACAGATCTGAAGAAATTAAGGTATCGAAAGATTAGAAAAAGGCATATCTAAAGTTTTTCCAGTTAATCTAACTCGATAATTATATGAAAAATTCTCCAGTTCTCGATCATTAGGTTTCTCAGATTACTGAGAATGGAACGAGAGGTGACGAGTAGCCGGAATTGGCGGGAATTGTTTCGAACTTTCCCTAAGTCGGTTACACACCACCGTGAAACTCGTCAGACGCCTCTCCGTCTCCACGTTACCGAAAATTACGAGACTGCCATTAGGCTGGAACCAAGTTAAAGCCCACCCAATACATTAACCCAACCCACGCCAGTCTAAACCCACAACAGGCGGCTTTGGTTGCAAGATTAAGGCTGCGCTTGGCCCGGCGGCTTCTATAAGTATTTACTGTAGCTTATAGCTTATATAAGCACTTTTTAAAATGAAATATGTGTTTTGTAGCGCTTATGGGAACTGCTTACCCATAAGTAGTAGAAAAAGGTTACCCATAAGGAGAAGCTGTTTTCATAAGCACTTAAATAAATGTTATTTCTAAACTTTAATAATATTTTTATAATACCTATTTTACCCCTAAACTTTCATAAGCAATAAATAAATGTATTTACCAAACACTATTTTCTTCAAATAAGCAATTTATTGTTGCTGTGGATAAGTGCCCTCATTGAGAAACTTATCCAATGAGTGCTTATCCATAAGCACAAGCCGGGACACCTAACTATTCTAGCTTAGGGATGGCAGTGGCGTAGGTGGTGGGTCAGATTAACTTACAGCTATAGGTTTGGCCCGGCCTACCTGAACATATGAGTTAGTTTGGTTTGGATTCAAGCGGGGTTAATTTTGAACCCGAAGTTGAGTTGAGTTGGCTTCGGGCTTAATAGATGTAGTTTGAGCTGGGTCATGTTGGGTTTGGGCAAGTCGATTTTAGTTTAGGTTGGGTCCAAACTAAATAGAACTCGATCCAGCCCTCCCTAATTACAACCCTAGGTTAACTATTCTAGCTAGCCATAGGGGTGGCGCTAGGTTGGGCGGCTCATATTTGGATGGGCTTGGTCAAGATATATTGGCCCGTTGCTTTATACCTGTCAAGTCCGATCTGATCAATAACAATTAACGGGTAAGTTTTTGCCCATAAGCAATAGTGAAAAATAACTCATAAGAAGTTATTGAAAACAACTTTTCCTTATCATTTATTCAAAAAGTGGTTTTTAAACTTTGAAAACGATACTTCTAACCCTGAACACAATACTAAATTTTTCAAAAATAATATTTTTATCCCTAAATTTTAAGATAATTTCTATGATTTATCTTGTTAAAGTATTTAAATTATCTATTTTATCAAACCCATTGTTAAGGTATTCAAGTTATTTGTATTACCAAACCTGTTTTTTTCAAACCAAAGAGCTTATTGATGTTGTCGATAAGTGTTTTCATTGAGTCACTTATCCAACGAGTGTTTCTATAAAATAAAAGTTGAGCAAAATGCAGGTTTAAATTGATTAGTCACTGATTTTGTTGATGCTTATATGATGTGATGCGATTGATTAGGTCAAAAAATCGCAAGAATATATTGCAGATATTTGGCTTCTGCTATAAAAGAGTAGCCGGTCATCCTGTTGATCAATACGCGGTGGATCATGTGCGAGTGGCCATGCCGTGCAGGTGAGTGCGGGCGACACTCTATTGGCCACCCACACATGTAAATGAAAGAAAAAATAATCTAAAATACTTTTATTTTTTGTTCACATGAATTTAGGTGACGTGGGCCAATAATATTTTGCCTGTCCCTACCCGCACCTAACTGCCACCCACACATGATCTGCTATCTTATCAATATAGGAAAAAGTTCGAGTAGTTTTGACATAAATGAGATACGTTTTGCAAAAAGCATTTTTCAACATACTCAAACTTCCTAATGAACCAAGCATGCAATTTCCTTGAAAATTCCTTGTCTTTGTCTTTCATTTAACCATTGACAATCGGACATAATTCATTACGTCGGATGAAAGTCATTTGTGATTCCTAGACGATCCAATTAACTAAAAAGGGACAGCATTTCTCAAGTCATTCACACCTATAAACAAGTCAGAGAAAAAAAACAAAATCATATATAGCATCTCTAAGGCCAGGATTTTAAGTATCGGCCCGATTCGATCTGGATCTGCCGGTCCATATCGGTCGGCCAAAACCGGCCCGCTTCTAAGCCACAATACAATTATTGTATCAAATATCGTTGTTTCGGTGACCGGTCCGAATGATCCATTTTTTTTTAAAGGACGATCCAACTTTTGGATCGGACCTGAATTGACCGATTCTAGACAAGATCTCCAATCTATATCGAGATAAGCCCTGACCGGTCTAATCCACAATCCCGAGAATAAAAACCTTGTATAAAGCATCCAAAAAGAAAAAAGAAAAAGGAAAAAGTGAAAAAAAAAAAAGGACTTCTATGGAATAATCAATAATCTAACATCAATTATATGACCTAAGATTACAAACAAGCATGGCCCCACATGGACTAAAACGTATAGAGAATCACCAGATGTCGCAAAAGTGATCAATTCACGTCGAAAATTTAAAATTGTTTGGTAGCATAGTCACGTGTTTTGTTTCTCCACAAACACTAAATCAAGCTTTGGGTCAAAATCAAAATTAATAATATCTAACCACTTGAAAAGGGTACGTATCGGCTATAACATTTTGGTGCAGTATTTTCTGCAACAAGACTTTGATTGGTCATTTTGTTTTAAAAATATTTTTTCTTTTGCAACAAAATCATTAGAAAATAATAAGGAGCCAATCACATGTCTTGCTGTAGGATCTGTTACAATATTCTGTTGTAGACTATATGTAGCCATTGGAATAGCATCCATTCTTTTTAATTGTGGTTCCAATATTTTCCCATTTTCTTTCTAGAATTGTGGATGGTATAGAGAATCTTTCTCTCTCTCTTTCTTTGGTATGTACGTGTTGTTGGTCCGCCACACATCTACTACAACAAAATGGTTACAACCATCCTTTCAGCGCCATTTAGAAGAAGCCACATATGCATCTTTTCAATCTTGTGAGGGCCCGTTAAAAAGGGTAGAGGACATTTTTAAAACCTTAAGAGACCTATGAATCTGAAATTCGCTTTTATCTTAACCGGCTTTTACCTTAACCGATGAGAGCCATGTACACGTGGTACCCTTTAAATGGTGCTGTAAATATGGCTGTAAATGTAACCATCTCGCTGTAAAGGATGGGGAGCCCTGTTGGTCACTCGACCACTCCCATATAATGGAGACAAGAAATCAAACCCCCAACCCTCTACACTCGTCCCTCTTTTGAGGAAATGTCCTACCAATGTACCGAAGACGGCAGGACTCTCTCCTTGATACCTAAAAATGTTGAAGAGTATAATTCTGAAGAGAGAGAGAGATAGAATTTAACCAAAAAAAGAATAAAGGGAGAGAGAGAGAGAAAGAGAGAGGAATTAACAGAAGTTTCAGCTTTATAACACCATAGAGAAAAAGAAAGAGAAATTGCATAAAGAATATGTTAATGCTTTGTATTCACAGTCTTTTTAAATTATGAATGGAAGACAAACAGATGATTATAAGAGTCAAGTTTAGAGAGTAAAAGGTTCAATAAAAAGAAGAAGAAGAAAAAATACCTCAAGCAGTTCTGCAACTCCATGAAGTGAAATTCCATAAGCATAATTTTAGAAGAGAGAAGAAATGATTATATGAGAGAAAAGCTCTTTCTCAACTACCGATGTGTGGCTTTGATATTGTAAGAGAAGAAACTTGAAAGCAAAACAAGCACAAGATTTGCAATGTAGAAAACAAGATGAATCATACCTTTGGGAGATAAAAGGAGTTTATAAGGCTCTTCCTCAATTCTCAGTTCCCACCAAGTCCTACTTTTCCCTTACAAACTTCCAAACCAAAGTTTTGACACTTCTATTTATGGTTTTAGGAGCCCTCAAGGCTCAAGTCACTTTCCACCCTCCACTCAAAAAAGAGAAAAAAGTATTATATCTAAAGGAGAAAATTCACTGCCCATCTTAGCCACAACCTTTTTAATCTGATTTTTTTTTTCCCTTCATATTGATGATCAAGTGTGTGTGCGTATATTGATGATCAAGTGTGTGTGCGTCCAGATAGGTCTACTGTGATAGCTGCATAAGTCATCCATTTGAGCAGTTATTTTCTTAAAAGAATAATAAGAAAGAAAGGAGGGAAAAATTAGAAAGAAAATCGTTTGTGGTATTTTGGTGCGATTTTTTCGATGGTACCGATTGTTGTTGTTATGTGGAGACTGATGCTACTGAGGCAACCAGGAAGTAGTGATAATCCACTAGCACTGAGTGCTAAGCACGCAAGGGTCAATGCCCCCTGCCCAAAGGGGGAGGGGTAGCTCCCGATCCAATTTTTTTGGGGACTAGGGATATAATAATAATTTCACTCTTATTATGTTTAGCTCTAATTACATGGTATTTATTTATACTTTCGTGGCTATTTTCTGTAACACATTATTCTAATATTGGGAGAATAGTAGAACTGGGTGTGCATCCGTAGATGTAGGCATTATTTATCAAACCACGTAAATCTGTATCTTTGTGTGTTTGATTTTTTCTGCATCGTTTTATCTCTCTCTTAACACCAATTGCATGACACCACGTGCGTATATAGTGATGGAACTGGTAACTGGTTATTCTGGTGAAGGGGGCACCTGGTTTAGGGTTGATTTGTCTCTTACAATTTTAGATTGATCGGTAACTAGATTCATCGCAAATAGTGATGGAACCAGTAACCGATTGTTCTGGTGAAAGTGGCAGCTCGTTTAGGATTGATTTCTCTCTTACAGTCTTAGATTGATCGGTAATCGGTTTCATCATGCATGGTGACAAATGGTTACCGATTATTCTAGTAAGGGTAGCAACTGGTTTAGGGTTGATTTACCTCATATAGTTTTAGATTGATTGGTAACTGGTTTCATCGGGCACAGTGACGGAATCGATAACAGATTGTTCCAGTGAAGAAGGCAGCCGGTTTAGAGTTGATTTTCCTCGTACAATTTTAGATTGATCGGTAACCAGTTTCATCTTGCTTCCATGGTGTCATGCTATTGGTATCACAGAAAAAATCGCACCAAAATATCACAACGATTTGCTTCCGAAAAATTGGATAAATATACTAACATATATATAAATTTAGATACTTTTACAGAAAAATCATGATCCTATGTGTCCTAGGCAGTAATCATAAGCTTGCATGAGCGTACACCCACAGAATCAGTATACTTGTTAACATATACTACTCCCACTTGTACTAGTACAGAACTCACGCGCAAATGATCCACGTAGGATCCCAATACTTGACGGCTAGTGATCCACGTGTTTACTCTTTACTGAGTAGAGGCCAAACCCCACAAAAACATCGTATATTAGAGAATCTTATAGAAACAAATCAGCTGTGGTCTTGGCTGTGGTTTTGGCTGTAGAGTGATCTGTGATTGGTTGTGGAGTGATTTTTCATCCAATCACAGATCACCCCACAGCCAAGACCGCAGCTGATTTTCATCTGAATCCTATTCCTTTCCACGCACTTGCACTTTTTTGTGTCTAAAAACTTGGATCGGTTAGGTGACTAGGAATTATGCTGATCCGAGTTACTTAGATAACTCGGATCGAGTCACCACCGGCTAGTCAACTCCATCGTATTATAAGTTTATGAATCTTCATATTATATTAGGGGCGTGTTTGAAATTACTTATTGGGATCCTAGAAGTGATTCTTGAGCTAATAAGCGCTTCAACTAAATAAATATGCATTTCATAAACTCAAGAAAAAAGCGATCCACAGTATTCGCTTCATCCAATTGTTAATTTTTTGAAGCTACTATTTTTTTTGTTTTTAAAATCACTTTTGCGAGAATCAGTTTGAGGTTTAAATGAAATGTCTTATGGTCTATTATGCCCTCTTAAAATACTTACGACTGAAATATATCTTATGGGATAAAAGATGTTTGGTAAACATTTATTGAAAAAGTGCTTTCAAGGTACTTGTGAGAAGCTTGTGTAGAGTAGGGGTGGCAATGGGCCGGGTGACCCGTCCTATATTTGGATGGGCTTGGGCAAGGATTAGTAGCCCGTAGGGTTGGACTGGACTGAAAATTAAGGCCCGATTATTTTTTTTGGGTTGGGCTTGGATTTGCATTAGATTAGCCCAGTCCGATGATATGAGCACTCATAATGACTAATATGTAAATTTTACCTAAGTTTATCATTCCTTAATGTTGTGGTTTAGTGGTTCGAACTTTATATTAACTTCTTGGAAGATCAGGTATCGATTCTTTGAACTAACAAAAAATATAAGAGCTTTGCTATCTATGGAGGGCTCGAGCTTGACTAATGATACAACGGCTTAGGCAAGCATTCTTAAGCTCGAAGCCCGGGCTGGGTCAAACTTGGGCGAACACAAATGCTCTTATATATAGAGTATGGTCAGACTCGAGCCCGGCTTGCCCGGCCATTGCCACCTGGAGTCGGAAATCTATATTCAGTAGAAGTTTTACCAAGCATCTTTTATTCCTCTTAAACGCTTCATAGGAATCACTTCTTCTAAGAAGGAACGCCGAATACGCCATAGGTAACATATCTACCTTGTAAAATTTCTTGGTAGGTTGATGGATTCTCAAGTAAATTTGTTGAGTTTTTCCGAAGATCTCAACCGAGTTATTGAATCAAAACTGAGTTGTGAGAGATCGGGTCAATGAAATAAGTTTATCAGGATTCTCACCAATCCATGAAAGTTGCCTCAGTACTATTGTTTATGTGAGCAATCCGAACTCCAAAGGGTTCTCTTTTTATCCATTAAAAAAAAAAAAAATCTTACATGGAAAACGGTAAAAGATCACCTTTATTTCTTCTTTGAAGATCATGCTTCGAAAGGTAGTGGTATCACCGTCTACTAGTCGAGTCACCTTCATTTCTTGAAGATCATGTTGGAAGTCAAGGTCAGGGTCCAGCAACTGATAATAGCATCAAAGGCAGTTGGTCAACCGATGGCTCACATCGGCGGGATGGCTGAAATATCAGTTGCAGAATGTGTTTGTGTATATCATGAGCTTACAAGCATGCGCAGATGCGCACCACTCACTTGTAGACGTGTGACATGTGAAGCTGCACGTTACGGCCGATGATTCAACCATCTCATCAATGTGAACCACGGGTTGACCATCTGCCTTTGATTTATTATGAGTTGTTGAACCCTGACCCTGACTCTGACATCAACACCTAACCTATACACTTATTTGTTAATTTATCTTACAACCGGCTCGAATCTGCCTCGAACCTGCCCCACCTTGTCCCGAATTTATGCTTATAAGGTTAGAAGTGGATTTGGTATTAAGAAGACTCCTTTAGGGATAGGTTAGGATTTGTCAAAACTCCCCCGTTGCCATCCCCAATTGCGAGGAGGCTCTCCAAAGTTGCAAAATTTGCAAAAAGAGAAAGTATTGTGGAAATTGGAAAACCTTGGGAAACATGTTTCTATTGAAATATCAGTATATTCAGATTCTTTCCTTACCCTCTTTCTCTAGCAATATTTCTCATGTAGAATCTTTAGAACCAATACACTGTGTGATAACAAACGTAAGATACCTTATTAACAACAATGAGTTGATGACAATGACTTTTGACCTTACTTCCGTTTCATAAATATATATACGCTTAGGCTGTGTTTAGAACCTAAATCTGAAAAGGAAAAAAAGAAAAGAAATTACACTATTTTCAACCGTTTGTTTGGTTGATTCAAACAAACCAAAATGAAAATTAGTCAGTTTTTTCTGTTAGTCATAAAAATAATTACATGGATTACAACATGCAATTCATGCACATGGTAGTGGAGTGGTGGGTGGGGGGTAGTAATGGTGGTGGTGGTGGTAATGGTGGTGGTGGTGGTGGGGTGGTGGTGGTAATGGTGGTGGTGGAGTGATAGTGGTGGTGGTGGTGGGGTGGTGGTGGTTTTAGTGCGGTGGTGGGGGTGGAGTGGTGG
>JAUPMG010131300.1:0-11485 GCA_031762675.1 Pachysandra terminalis | reverse complement strand
ATTTAGAGCAAATGACGTATGCTGCTTTAATTCTGTTATTTATTTCTTTCAGTTGTAATAAGGCTCTGCTGAAGCCAGTTGACACTTTGTACACATTTGGCAATCCTTTATGTAATAATTTTTTTTTGCTTATGCTACTCTGTTCTGAATTCGTTGAGATCGTTATCTCAAGCCGAGTTCTGATACGAAAATCCGCGGTCAAAAAATGGATCCCGAAGGTCTCACATTGAGATTCGTGTCATCCTACCCAGGGATTCGGGTTATGGGATTTGAGGCGTGACATGGAGTGTGTGGGTGTGTTCCAACACATCCACGCTCTAAAACTTGAGTTAAGAGTATTGGAGTATAGATGCCAAACATCCATGCACGGAGCCTCGAATAATGTATTGTCACTGGATTTCAAAGGAGAAGAAAGGGAAAGGGGATTTGATGCCTTTGAAACTTGATTTGAGCTGAGCGTATGACAATGGATTGGGGCATCTTGGAGCATATATTTCTAAAGTTTTGGCTATGTTTTGAGTTGTCAACACTCCAATATTTGGCTTTCTTCTTAATGGAGCAGAGTTTGGGTTCTTATCACCACAAAGGGGTTTGCGACAAGGAGATCCCTTTCTCTTACTCTCTATATCCTCTTGATGGAAGTGTTGTCACGCAGACTAACTTAATTGCAGGAGAGATCTATTAAAGGTATCAAAATTGGGAGGGCTCTTCCACAATTGTCTGATCTTCTATTTACAGATGACCTGCTGTTGTTTGGGGTACCATCGATGGAGAATGGGAGGATGGTGAAGAATATTCTCAGTCTTTGAAATTAATTCTGGACAAATGGTGAATCCAGAAAAATCAAATATTATGTTCAGCTCGAACCTTAGCTCTCATCTAAAGGGTGATTTGATGAGGTTTCAAATCACCAAAACTGAGAAACCTAAGAAATATTTGGGCGTACCCCGGTTTTCAAGAAAACCATCATTCCGAGATTTTGAAGATACATTGGAGAGGGTCCAAACCAGGTTCAAGGTTAGAAAGCAAGATTGTTAAACATGGCAGGTCGTACTACCCTTGCAGATGCAGTGATTTCTGCCATGTTATGTTCACCAAATTTAGTGTCTCTCTTCCATCATCTACACTTGAAGCAATTGATAAAACCAGAAGAGATTTCATTTGGGGGTCATTAAACGATTTGTACTCCAAAGAGTAAGGGTGGTTTGGGTCTAAAGAATTTGAGTATGCAAAATAATATTTTATGGCTAAAAGGTGTTGGATGCTTCTTCAAGAACCAAAAAAGAGATTGCTGAAATGATTCTTGTAAAGCCCATTGCAAAATCTATTGATCCAGACAAACTGATCTGGGAAGGGACTTCTCTGTTAAATCTGCTTACCGAGCAGCAACTCAAGCATCTTCACCTGGTTTTGTTGATTCAAGCCGACTATGGAGGAGGATATGGCGATTGAAGTGTCCACAAAAAAATTCAAATGTTTGTTTTGGAAGTGCCTACGCCAAAGAAATCAAACAAAAGATATGTCAAGGAGAAGAGGATTGAATGTGGATGCCGTGTGTCCTTTTTGTCATCACTATAAAGAATCAACTCTTCATTTACTCATAGATTTTACTTGGTTGAGATCTATATGGTTTGGCCCTCCTATTGGGTTTCGGGTGGAGAGTCAAGAACCAAATATAACTCAATGGATTGAAGATTTCATGAAAATAGAAATGTCAGATAAAGAAGTATCAAAGAAAATCCCATCTTTGGTGGGGATTACTCTTTGGTAGATTTGGAGGGCTAGGAATGATATGATTTTTCAAAACAAAGAGCCAATCCAGGAATAAGTCATTCAAGCTATTCTTAGAATATGAGAGTAATTTGGTCAAGTGGCTAGTCAAAACCAACCAAGGGGAAGGAAGGATTCTTTGTGGATTGGATGATCACCTCCTCGTCACCATTTATTAAGATGAATTTCGATGGGTTGCTCGTTGATGTCCGGGTCCTAATGCAACAACGGTTGTTTTTTGTGGATGGAGAGATGATTTTATTATGGTAGCTACTGAGTACATATATGATAATACTGTTGTGATTGCGGAAGCGTGGGCTGTTAGAAACGGTTTAAAGATAGCAGTGGCTCATGGTTTTTCTCACTTGTGGGTAGAGAGAGATGCTAATTTCGTAATTCATCTTCTTAAGTGTTTAGGAGTCAACCCACCGTGGTCTTTGGATAGGTCGTGGGTTGATCATTTTCATGCCATTTCTCTATTTCTGGATAGTTGGATTAGGCAAGGGAGCTCACTTGCCTTCGATTCTTCTTGCCACGCGTCGCACATCTGTGATTCCAAGCGATTCTAGCTTGGAACAAATGGGTTGAACGGTTGACTCCTGTCACGACCTAAACCCAATAGATCATTATGATCCAGAGGATCCTAGAATCATGACCTTCACTTCTTAAAAAGGAGAGTGGCGGTCAGTGAAAAGCAATAGTACATACTATATGCTTTGGTATAAATTTAAAAAAAAAAATTTATATAATACTACAATATAGCAGCGGAAAAAGGATCAAAATTCAGTTCTAGATTATAAATCAGATTTTTATATACGTAATGAAAATTATCATTGTTAACAACAAATCCTTTTATTACATAATTAGGAGTTCATCAAAAAGGAAACAAAACATACATCAATCAATAAATAGGTCACTGGGGGGAATAGAAGTCGTCCTCCTCGCCGTATAGTTCCTTGTTCATGCCTTCACCCCCAGGGTCTTCGTCCATTGGAAGGTCTAATTCACCTGAAATGTTTCACTTTGTGATGCAATGCATGCAATTAAACTACAACATCACCATGGTGACTTATCATACATCTACACGCTATGCATAATGCATACTTTGGTAGAATGTTAGTGAAACCTATTCCCTCCTGATCCAGCCTCTATTCAGGGTGCTCCAGCAACCTGAGTCATCCCGGGGTGCTCCAGCAACCTGAAGTCATCCCCCTTTTCCGGTCCTTAGAATAGGGATACTCTACGTGTACATCGTAGTTTTAAGGGTTTTCAACCTAGATGGCACAATTCCCACCTCTTATTTTTTATCAGTGGCCCTCTGGCCAAGACTTGCAGCCACCTGCGGTATCCTTCAAGGAAATTTGATCACCTGACTAGACTACAGAGGCTCTCATCTGATTCATTGGGTCAATGCCCCTTGGCTAGGATGAGTGTATCGGGTTAGCTACTCCCTCAACTCGGTCCTGCCAGTCCCCTCACTAGATGTGGCATCACATCACTCTCATTTCCGTCCACGAGACACACCCGCGAGGTCTCTGACTAAAATGTCATACTCTTCGACTACGAGGTCTTGAGTCCATGAGTGTAGTGTAAGTGCACATTAACTAAGCATTCAAGTAGTGTATAGAGCATGTAAGAGTACAAAGCACGTATAATTAATCATTTATACTCATATGTTTCGCATGGTGCATCCCTCATTCATTCATATTCATTCATCATCATTCTCAATATAAAAGGGTGTATGCCACATGACAACATAAGTGTACACAATCACTCTCAACCATAATTCATAACTACAAAGAAATGTAATTAATTAATGTACTTCAGTGGGCCCTCGGCGGGATCTTCGGCGAGCTTGAACCCCACCTCGGAGGCCATTTTGGTGGCCTCCTCGGCGAACCTCACTGAGATTCGGCGGACATTCCAGTAGCCTATGTTTCGGCGCACCCTTTGGCGACTATCTTGGCGCACCGAAATTCTCTTCGGCGAGCCGAAGGGTTCTCGTCGTACCATTCAAGTGTTCATACTCGACGACCTGGTTAGGCGTGCCTAAGGTTCGCCCTGCGCCCAGAATGTCGTTCGGCGCACCCAAGGGGTCGCCGAACGTTGCGAACGTGCCAAAATTTAGGGATTTGGTTGATTTCTTTCATGCTTTCCATTCCACACAAGTTCAACACACACATATATCATTTTCAAGACAATGCAACACATATAGTTTCATCCATGGAGTCAATCAACCCTAGCTAAACATTCATTCCCAACACTAAAATGAATTGCTTAGAAATCTAAAGATGTACTAATTATATCCTAGAATCCATACTTACCTCTTTGGTGATTCCAACTCAATCCTAGCAAGAATCTTCAAGCTTTCTTCTTCCTCAAAACCTTCTTTTCCAGGCCAAGCTCTCAAACCACATGAGAAGCTTGTCTCACAAGCTTCCCATACAAGAAAGCATTTCTCTCTCTTGCCACATGCCACTCATCCACACACCCACCTTTTCCATTTCTGTCCTAACCCTTCATCTCTAACCACCCAATCCTATCCCTTGTTTTCTAACCACTCTAATCTAAGCCTTCCATTTCCACATGAGATTGCTTAGAAATCTAAAGATGTACTAATTATAACCTAGAATCCATACTTACCTCTTTGGTGATTCCAACTCAATCCTAGCAAGAATCTTCAAGCCTTCTTCTTCCTCAAAACCTTCTTTTTCAACCCAAGCTCTCAAACCACATGAGAAGCTTGTCTCACAAGCTTCCCATGCAAGAAAGCATTTCTCTCTCTTGCCACATGTCACTCATCCACACACCCACCTTTTCCATTTCTCATCCTAACCCTTCATCTCTAACCACCCAATCCTATCCCTTGTTTTCTAACCACTCTAATCTAAGCCTTCCATTTCCAACTACCCAATCCTAGCCTTTGAATTTCAAACACTCAAATCTCTACCCTACACCTCACCAAACACAATTATATTACCACAATGCCATTGACTCAAATGTTTTAAGGGTTTTCTACTATACAACACACTAGGTCCACAAAAATCACACAATAAGCATCACAAGGTCAAAATTGTTCAGATTGTCAATCAACTTGATAAATCTTTCTATGTAAATATATAAAATAGAGTTTACTATCTCTTTAATGGATTAGGCCATTACAAAAAAAATTCCTCATCAGAATCCAATTGTCAAGTCAAACTCATTGGACTTAATCAAAGTCACAATGCTCACATGTAGATTAAGACCTAATTACTAAATGTAATTCATACGACATAGTATATCATACTCACACACGTCATATTCATCAAACAAATAAATGAGACACATGCTCATGATTCTAAACTATTACAATGCAAATAAACAACTCTTTGTGGAACCCATTTGAGAGTAACTCACGTAGCATTTTTCTCTCTTCTTACTTAAGTCAAAAATTCAAATTTATCTTTAACAACTTCATTCTTAAGTGAGATCCACTTTCTGAGATCATGCCACGTGATAATTTTAGATCTCCAAAATTTATGTTCCTACAGTAGGTTAGCTATTCCTTATACAATATACGATGAAGTCATCATTTAATTTATTTTTAATGATAAAAATCTTTATCACTCTTGTTTAATTTTAAAGGAAGAAAAAGGAGAGAGCGCTTTATGGTCATTCCACAAGAAAATCTCGTTAATCCATTTTGTCTGGATTCGTCTCCTCTTAGGGATAACGGGTGAGTTAAACAAGTGGGAAATTTAAGCTTTGGTGGTTCTAAATGTAATTATTTAATAATCAGGGATCTCTTTTATAAAATTTAAAACATAGTGTTTATTTTGCAAAATATTTAATTTTGTATGATATTTTAGGTGACTGTACCCAAATGTCCCTAAAATATTGATGTCATTTGGAGCCATCAAATAATGGAAAACAAAATTTTAAATGGCATTTGGGTCTAGTCACCTAAAATATCACTCAAAATTAAATATTTTGCAAAATAAGTATTATGTTTTAAATTTTACAAAATAAGTCTCTAATTATCAAATAATTATATTTGGAACCACCAAATCTTAAATCTCCCTAAATGGTAACCTGCCCGCCTTAATGGTTAGAATTTGATAACTCATAAATTGAGTTCGGGTTAAACTTGACCCTCTACGGATTTGACATTAAAGAACGGGTTAGGTTGGTCAAAACCCGCCCTGTTGCCATCTGCATCCGGATTTTAAGGATCGAATCGATCCGTATCGGAATCGGCTTGGACCGGTCCCATCCCAAGCCACGATACAACTATTGTATCAAGTGACTTTGGATTGGACCGATCCAACCGATACCGATCTGGACCGGTCCAGTGATTGGATCGGATCGATCCAAAGTTTTTTTTTTAATTTATAAAATTAACGATCTAATAGGTATCGGCCAATACCGATCAATCTTGATCGGTATTGCCGTTTCGACGATCGGTATCGTCATTTTGACGATCGGTTCGGCCGATCCAATTTTCTTTTTTTTAAGGACGATCCAATTTTTCGATCAGACCCGAATCGGTCCAATCCACAATCCCGAGAATAAAAACCTTGATCCGAATCTCCTCCAGTGGAATGTTTTTTTGGAAGTCGTTAACTTCTATTAAATTTGAAAAAAAAATCTATATACTATATATAATGGCAAACCCCGCTTTACTATTGCAAAGTGATAATGTGGCGGTTTGCTGTAATTTTGCACTGCTTTTCGTTTTAAAAATATTATAAAACTAAAACACAATCCTTTTACTTTTTTTTGGTTTGGGGGGTGATTCTGTAGAGGATATATTCAGTATTTTTATAAAATTTGACTTTTAAAAAAATTAAAAATACATATTCTACCCTTAAGCTCTTTGCACACTTAAATGTGCATCCCTTGCACCACCACCCACCCCAACACCACCACCCACCACCACCACCGCGTCACCACAACCCACCATCACCATCACTTCCCCACAATCACCACGCCACCACCACCCACCACCCACCACCACCGCCACTAACCCACCACCACCTACCACACTTACCATTAGTATGCAATGGTGGCGGTGGTGCTGGGTGGTGGTGGAAGTGGTGCTGGGTGGTGGGGTTGGTGATGGTGGCGGGTGCTGGTGGCATGGTGGTGGTGGTGGTGCAAAGATGCACACTAAGTGTGCAAAGGGCTTAAGAGTAGAATAGGATTTTCATTTTATTGAAAAAACAAGTATTGTAAAAATGCCAGGCCCAAAAGGCAATTATGTGAATATTTTGATACTTGAGACTTGAGAGGTGATTTAGCTTGGTCAATATACCATTTGATAAATTGACCTGTAAAGTAGAGTATATGGGCAATTTTCCTTTTTTTTCTGGTAACAGTCCTTTTACTTGCATTAAACGAAAGTTAAAGAATTTTTTTTTTTTTGGGTAAGAAAAATGATAGTTAAAGATTAAAGAAAAAAGACTGGCCTATTTTTTACTTGCATTAAATGCAAATTAAAGATTAAAAAGATTAAAAAAAAAACTGTCCTTTTTTTTAACTTTGTTCATAAACCCAAAAACAGATCTTGACAATTGGTTCAGTTTTGGTTTGAAATTATAAAACTAAATTACATTGATTTGATTTTCGGTTGATGTCTTGGTTAAATTGAACTAAACCGAATTAAACCAAACCAAACTGAATTACAGTCTATAAATATATATTATATTTTATGTATGATATATAAAACATAAAATTTTATATATAAAATATAATTCTTACAAAAATATGTATTAACCCAAACTAAAACAAACCAAATTTGGAATTTGAGTTGGATTAATATAGAAAATAGGCTTCTTGCATCTGTATTCGATCCATCCTATATGGAGATATATTCTATGTTCTTGTATCAAATATTGGTTGAATTCAGACCCATTTTGGCAGCCCTACTAAGAAACAGGCCCTCACCCAATATAGGTGTCACGACCCAAACTTAAGAAAATTCACGTGGAACCCTTTAGGTTCAAACCATGACTCTCACCCCAACCGAAATTGAGAGAAATTGGGAGTAGCAATCAACCGTAGAACCAAACCATAGAGATTTAATAAAACTTAAAAGAATTTACGTTACTGAAAATAATCAAAATATAACTAAGTTATTTCATCCAAAATACTTAAGAAAATTCACAGCGGAAAGGAAAATAATTACATCCTATTTTCAAGTTTAAATCAAATCCCTAATCCTATACATCATATCTAATCTAAGAAAGAAAACGATAAATCCGATAGCAAAACTCTAAGTAGAAATCACTCCATGCTTTCATCAATTCCATCAAGTTCATTATAAGGGTATTGTTCATCTTGTTCTCCAACTAAATTACCTGAAATTGCGCAAAGGCGTCAGCTACACTTAGTCCAGTAAGTAAGTCAATTAAAATACATTTTTAATTGGAATAGAGTCAATACCACTACCCAATGATATAACATAAATAAGACAACAATAATATGCAATAAGACATCATCATATAATAAGTAATGCAATGCAATATGAATGCTGATTCAGTTATTAATGAATGCAATGCATGCTTATGCAAAAATAAAAAGGGTGGCTACCAAGTGTGATCCATGCAAAGAAATATGCTGTGCAAACATGCATGTTGTTTAGAATTCGACTATTGTATGCCCCACACTTTGACCAATCAATTACCAAGCAGGAAGTTGTAATGAACCTTCCCCCCTATATGGGTTCGCTCAAGTAAGATACTCTATGTGCGCATTCATAGTTTCTAGGAGCTGCAACCTAGAGGTCACAATCGCCTCTGTTATTTTTCGATCATGGGAATAAAACCAAGGGTCACTAACGTGATAAAAACCTCAGTGAGTCATACACTACCTGAATGCCAACAGAATTTCACTCGGCATCCGTTATGTATAATACACGATACGTTCTCGAGATGAAAATAATGGAGTAATATTGGGACGGCCAAATCTCTCAACCAATAAGAATTGTCCATCCGGGACTTCCTCACCAAATCATGATAACACTCATATTTAATCAGAACTTCAACAGAAGTGAAGTCCGAAGGTTAAGTCTAGCTTATGACCAGAATATGGTCAATAAAGCAAAGTGGTTATGTTGTGCATGTGTGGTGATAGTGCACTCTAACTAGGCATACAATTAAGTGTACAATTGTGTAATAATTCTAAGTAAGAATATATGAAGTTCAAATCATGATATATGTCATCATGATAGTCAAATCATACTTAATGTGTAAATCATGTCAGATAATTCATTCATCAATTCATGTCATAGAACAATTATAATCATCATTCAACCAATAACACTAGATCAAAATCAAATACAACACATGCTTCAAATCAAATAACCCAACCTAGGCTGACCGGCAGGCAAACCGGCACGCCGGTTGGTCTGCCGGCAACCTAGGCAGGGGCCAAACACTTCAGTTTCAGCGTCTTAAGGCTGGCCGACAGGCTAACCGACACACCGGTTGGCCACCGGAAGCCTAGGCAGGGGCTTGGTTTTCCACAAATTAACAGGGATAGCCACCGGTAGGCTAACCAGCACGTCAGCTGGCCATCGGTGGGCTAGGCAGAACTCCAAATCAATTAAATGGTGTCCGGTAGGCTAATCGGCACACCGATTGGTCTGTCGGATGCCACCTGCGTGAACCAGTAGATTGCCGGTTGGCCCAGAAAGTGCTAAACAACACGAAGTTCGATGTATGTGTTATTTTTAGCAGATAAATTCCATAGAGACTCATAATCAATTCAATTTTCGAACCTAACCAAATCAAAACTTCGATAGAAATACCATCTTATCTTGCTTGGAATGATTAAGCTTAGGAAACTTAAGTTTTTATGAAAAACAATTTATGCTTGAGTTGAATTCAATGTGCTATGTCATATCCAAAGAATATAGCGTATCACATAATCCAAATAAAAATATAAGATAATCGAATTTACTTACCTTGCTCAACGCTTTGGATCTTCCTCTTCTTTGGCTTAGTTTAGATTTGAACTGTTCTTCCTCTTCTTTTCCAGCTCCAGCAATCACTCTTAGACTTTAGCTTAATGATTTGGACATCCCATGTAGTGTTTATATAGTTTTCAATCTCGTCTCATAATTAGTCGAGTTAGACTTAGTTTAGGATTATGTTTCTAATCCTAGCCCTTAGATTATATTAGCTAATTTACAGCCTTTAGATTAAAAGTGATCTAGTTCTAGTGTGAGTTAATGATTGGTTTTATCTTATTTAAATCCTAATAAGATTTAAAGTCTCTTACCTTTAATCCCAGCCATTATATTAGTCTAATTAATCCTAACCATTGGTTTTAAGTCTTCTAATTATATTGGGAATATTAATGGGTGTTTTAAACATTGGTTTAGAGTCCTAGTTCCATTATAACTTAGCTTTTATTTTACAAGGTTTAATTAGCAAGAAAATTATCTATTTACCTAACCTAATTGGGCTTAAGTTTAGTTTGGGTCTTTATCTTATTGGGCTTTACTTAAGTCCAACTAATTAATTATTAGAGCTAGGTCTTGTTTGGTTAGTTTTAGTTTAATCTATTAAACCAGTTTTCTATTTAAGCTTAAATGACCTTTGTTTATAACCTATAGTTTTAATTTATTTATTATTTTAGTTTAGTGAAATTATTAGCTTTTATATTTATGATTAAAAGTCCCTAACATTTCTTAGCTACACATTATAACTTAAAGAGTTATGATTGTGTGTGAAGCACTTTAATTTCCTATTGTGCGGGCCACCAATCACAAGTAGTCAAAGTCAAAGGTGTAGCTAATCTTACTAAAATTTTAAATTACCCCTACATTTTTTAGTTCATTATGAATTAATCCCTATAAAAGTTCAGGTTATTACAATAGGTGTCCGGTTTTATTAGTTCGTTTTTCCTTTTTCCTTCCCTACTCTACACTAAGGTTTAAAGTATTAGAACCACGGATCGGATCGAACTTGGTTCGAACCGATGGTATCGTCATATCCGGATCCAATACAAAAAGTGAACAGCCACTTAAATTTTAAATTAAAAAAAAATGGATCAGCATGGCCGGTCCAAATCAATACCAGTTTGGACCTTCTAATTTATAAACTGAAAAACAATACCGTATCAATTGTAGCACTAACCGGACTGGTTGTACTGGCCGGTCCAAACCTATATCAGTTGTACCAGACTGGTCCAAAACATCACAATACATATGTTGTATCGTGCCTTGAGACCGGACTGGTCCTATTCGATCCCTGTACGGACCGGATTGGACCGATCCTTTAAACCTTGCTCTACAAATCTTGGTAATAAAATAGTAGGATAAACTCGTAGTTAATATATCTGAAATTGGCTAAGAAATTCTAATATAGGATTTTGTTTTCCTATATTGTCCGTTTGTTTGATATTTTAAAAGACAAATTGGACTAGTTGGTTGAAGCACTAACACATCTAAGCAATTTTTTCAACTACGAAAGTACGTTTCAAATATCTCTAGGTCATCTTAGTTGAACCATCGGTTCGAATGGATTGAATCGGATCAACCTCCTCATAAATTTAACACACGGTCTGGATACTAAAATAAGGATGCAACTAAGTTTGTTTAGTTTTTTCATAGCCTATGAGGTGGGGTGTAATGACCTAAACTCTTTAAGTAGGATTTTCACCTTTTAATTATTTAATTTTCTGTATTTATTTAGTATTTAAATTCATGTGTTTAGTTGATTAATTA
>JAUPMG010131299.1:0-25192 GCA_031762675.1 Pachysandra terminalis | reverse complement strand
GTTTTGCCTTTCATTTATTTTGGATTAGTTGTAAGGCTCGTATGAAGCAGTTGAATTATCAGTTATTGTATTTACTTTCGCGCACTCTAAAAGTTGTTATTGAATAAAATGAGATTTAGTTTCACCTTAGTTGTTATTTTGGGTTATGATATGAAAATCCGCGATCGAGCAAGAGATCCCGAAGGTCTAAACTTGAGATCCGTGCCTTCCCACTTTGGGATCTGAGTCACCGGGATCCGAGGCGTGACATAAACGTGGGAGGATCAGCGTAAGGTTTTAGTTGGAGTATTTTTCGAGAACTGTAGGAAGGGAGAAGGAGTTGGAGTTTATGAAATTGGAGCAAGGAACAATGACAGTACCAGAATATGCGACGAAGTTTACGGAGTTATCTCAGTTTGCCCCTTATGCGGTTGATGATGAGGAGAAGAAAGCTTTCATATTTGAAAGTGGACTGAGGCCAAGCATCAAGAGCCGATTAATTATGAGAGAGTTCACGGAATACCACTAAGTAGTGGACTATGCACATAAAGTCGAGTGGGATATGACAGAATTCCGGGATGTACTAAATCAAAAGGCAAAGAACAACTTCAGACCTAGAAATTTCAGAGGCAACCCAACTGATGCTCAAAAGCGGCAAAGAACACAAGGACCAATAGGCTCTTCTGCACTTCAGGCCCCGATCATAAGATGCTTCAATTACGGATGATTAGGATACCGTATAAGGGACTGCCAATTGCCTAGGAACCCCCAAGCGCAGCAACAGTTCATGCCAAGACCACACTACCAACAAAACCCTGAACCGGTACAGCAGCGAACTCATCCGAAATAGGCCCCACAGTAAGCAACCGACTTAACCGGGCAAGATCATTGCCTTAGAGTCATAGCAGAATGAGGTTACGAAAGGTACGGTTCACATCTTTCATGTCTTGGCCAATGTTCTTTGCGATATGGGTGCGTCAAACTCTTTTATAGTCATTTCACTTGTAAATTGCTTAGATTTACCTTTGAAGGAGTTAGAGAAGAGTCTTGTAGTGGCAAACCCAGTTGGTGGGACAACATACTTAGGGAATTTTGATGTAATTTTGGGTATGGATTGGCTAATTGCACATCATGTGCAAATAGACTGCCATAACCAAGTAATTCACTTTAAAACACCTAAGGGTATGATTGTAAGGGTAGATGGATCCAAATCTTGGATGTCAAACTATTTGGCATGTTTAGATTTGTGGTCTATTGATGAGGTGAGAGATTGGGAACAAATCCCCATTGTGTGTCAATTTGGAAGTATTTTCCAAGACATATCGGGATTACCTCCCAAGAGAGAAGTAGAAATCTGTATAAACTTATCGGCTGGAGCGAACCCCATTGCATTGCCGACCTACCACATGGCACCTACCGAACTGAAAGAGTTGAGAACCCAGCTGGACAACCTACATGCCTTAAAGTTCTTCAGACCAAGCTCATCCTCGTGGGGAGCACCTGTACTATTCGTGAAGAAGAAAGATGGATCCCTACGACTGTGCATCGATTAACGAAAGCTGAACCAAATAATGGTAAAGAACAAGTACCCACTGCCACGGATAGAGGATTTGTTTGACCAACTGAGGGGCTACGTACTTCTCCAAAATAGACCTCAGAACCGGGTACCATCAGCTACTGATCAAAGAGGACATTCCAAAAACAGCATTTCGGACAAGATACGGTCACTTTGAGTTCGTCGTCATGCTGTTCGGTTTGACCAACGCACCTGCAACATTCATGGACATGATGCAGCGGATTTTCAGACCTTACCTCAATATGTTTGTAGTTGTGTTTTTGGATGATATCTTGGTTTACTCTCAAACCTAGGAGGAGCATCTAAAACTCACCTTACAGACTTTGGCAGATCAGAGTTTGTATGCCAAATTCTCTAAGTGTGAATTCTGAAGAGAGGAGGTTAAATTCCTAGGACACCTGGTGTCTAAGGATGGAATTACAGTGGATTCAGACAAGGTAAAGGCCGTGCAAGATTATGAGCAGCCCAAAAATGTTTCAGAAGCCAGAAGTTTCCTTGGACTAGCCGGATACTACCGACGATTCATTGAAGGTTTCTCCCGCATTGCAACACCCTTGACGAAGTTCACAAGAAAGGAGGCAAAATTCGAGTGGAACGAATCATGTCCGCAATCATTTTTAGAACTCAAGGAGAAGCGTACTTTTGCACCCGTTTTTGCTATTCCGATTGGCGGTGTGAAGTTCATCATCTACGCGAATGCATCGTTGGTAGGACTTTGTTGTGTCCTAATGCAAGAAGGGAAGGTGATCGCGTATGCCTCAAGACAGCTCAAGCCACATGAACGGACTTACCCTACACACTACTTGGAACTCGCAGCAGTAGTCTTCGCATTAAATTCATGGAGGCATCACCTTTATGGTGATAATTTTGAAGTTTTTTCGGACCACAAAAGCCTGCAATACCATTTCTTCCAAAAGGACTTGAACTTGAGACAAAGAAGGTGGATGGAGCTCATAAACGATTACGACTTCTCATTGCAATACCATCCTGGCAAAGCTAACGTAGTGGCGGAAGAATAAGTCTGAAACCTCGTAGCATGGTGGCACATATGGCGGTTCAAGAGTAGCTCATGTACAAAGCACTTACTGAGATGAACGTGGAGATCAAGAAAGAAGAGAAGGGTGTGAAACTGTACAACATCCTCACTAAGCTGACTTTGAAGACCAGAATTATAGAACTCTTAGCCAAGGAGAATTGGATCCAAGAGCTGCCCTATGATGCTGAAAGCATGGATTGGACCAAAGAGGAGGATGGAACCATAAAGTACAAGGGACGACTTTGTATACCGGATGACAAGGAGATCAAAGCAGAACTTTTCGAGGAAGCGCACCGTTCACGCTATTCCATTCATCCCGGAAGGACGAAAATATACCACGACTTAAGGAGGCAGTAGTGGTGGAGAAGGACAAAAATGTACCACGACTTAAGCAGGTAGTTACAGCCCTTACCAATTGGGGAATGAAAGTGGGAGCACATCTCGATGGAGTTTGTTACGGAGCTACCTATGACCCAGAACAACCATGATATGGTTTGGGTGATTGTAGACAGATTGACCAAATCCGTACACTTCATCGCAACAAGGACCACGATGAACACCGATGATTTGGCAAGGATTTATATGAAAGAGATAATCAGACTTCATGGAGTACCAGTGACGATCATGTCAGCCGAGGAGCCCAATTCACGTCTAAATTTTGGGGGAGTTTGCATAAGGCATTAAGAATACAGCTGAACTTCAGCACTGCATTCCACCATCAAACGGATGGACAAACGGAGAATGTTAATCAAGTTTCGGAGATCTACTCCAAGCATGTATTCTGGATTTTAAAGGGAGTCGGGAAGACCACTTGCCACTTATGGAATTCTGATACAACAACAGTTACCAATCTTCCATTGGTATGGCACCATTTGAAGCCTTGTATGGAGGACCCTGTAGATCCCCTTTGTGCTAAAATGAAGACAACACGCATGCTGCCTTAGGACCAGAAATCATCGCTGAAATAACCGAGAAGATTAAGATCATAAGGGAGAAGCTTCTTGTTGCTCAGCACCGTCAAAAGAAGTATGCCGATGTGAGAAGAAGAGATAAGAAAATTATGGTTGGAGATTGGGTAATTTCACCAACCAAAGGAATATTCCGATTCGGGAAGAAGGGTAAGTTATCACCGAGGTTCATTGGACCCTTTGAGATATTTGAACGGATAGGAGAGGTGGCTTACAGGTTGTTACTGTCGTCTAGCCTAGACCAAGTACACAACGCATTCCACGTGTCGATGTTAAGGAAGTACTACTCGGATGCAACCAGTGTAATTGATTGGCAAACTGTGACAGTGATGGAAGATGCTACATATGAGGAATATTCGGTACAAATTCTAGACCATAAGGAGTAAGTTCTGCAAAGCAAGGTGATACCGTTAGTGAAAGTACTTTGGAGCAATCACGGAACATCAGAAGCTACTTGGGAACTGGAAGCTGATGTTCGGGAGAAGTATCCGCAGCTGTTTGAATAGGTAAGCAAATTTCGAGGACGAAATTTTATTAAGGACGATAGAGTGTAATAACCCAACTCGTTTAGGGGAGTTTAGTGTAACTAGTTAAAAGATTTTAGTTTAATTAGTTAGAAAATAGGGACTAATTTGAAATTTTTAGTAATTGCTAATCAGTTGACTTTGGCAAATTGTGATTGGTGGGAGCACAATAGATTATCTAAAGTGCATCGCACACAATCAGAATCTCAAAGTTAAACCGATGGCTGAGATTTCGCTGGAATAATTAAACTAAATTAATGATCAAGATTAAAAGAACAAGGACCCTAATCTAATTAGGATAAGAAAGAAGAGATACTAATTTAAATAGGAAAGTAGGTGAGCTAATGATTGAGTTCTACTAGAATTAGTAATTCCCAATCATTTGTGTAGTTTAACTTAATACAATCTAAGGGCTGGGATTAGAGACATAATCCTAAACAAACGTTAACTCTAGAACAACTAGGAGACAAGATTAGCATCTATATAAACACTGGTTTGGTCATCCTAACCATTAAACCAAAATCTGGGTTGACAGCTAGAGCTAAGGTTGAGGAAGAACAGTTCAAACATGAACTGGGTTGAAGAAGAGGAAGATCCAGCGCGTTGAGCAAGGTAAGTAAATTCAATTATGTTATATTTTTTATTTGAATTAATTGATATGCCAAATTGAAGGAATATGACATAGAACAATCAATTCAAATTCAAGAACAACTATTTTTCATAAAAATTTAAGATTTCTAAATCGATTTCATCCCAAGCAAGGTAAAATGTGGTTTTGATTGATTGTTTGATTTGGTTAGGTTCGGAATCTGTTTTAAACATGAGTCTGTATTGATTTAAATTGCTAAAAACAACCTATTCTATAAATTTCGTGCTATTTTACACTTTCTGGGCCAACCGGTGGTCTGCTGGCTAGGCTAGAGGTTCACCCAGGTGGCCTCCAGCAGACCAATCGGTGTGCCGGTTAGCCTGCCAGACACCACTTTTAGCCTTTAAGTCTCTGTTTAGCCCACCGATGGCCAACCTGCGTGGCGGTTAGCTTACCGATGGCCATAATGGTCAGTAACTTTGAAATTCAGCCCCTGCCTAGCCCATCGGTGGCCAACCAGTGTGCCGGTAAGTGTACTGATGGACATCCCTATGAAATTTGTTTAAAACCAGTCTCTGCCTAGGCTGCTGGTGGCCAACTAGTGCGCCGGTTAGCCTACCGACCAGCCTTAGACCCTGCAACTTGACCAGTTTGGCCCTACCTAGGTTGCCAATGGCCAATTGGCGTGCCGGTTGGCCTGCCGGTCAGCCCATGTTTTGTTAATTGATAAGTATCATGGATTATGCTGAACTCCTGATGGATGTTTACGAACTGTATGTTGATTTTCATTATCTTAGGACATGAATTAATGACCTAATTGATAGATGACTATGTTCCGGCTACATATGTAACTGTTAACCTTATTACACAACTGTACACTTGAATCATGATTAGTTAATGTGCATGAATACCTCACATGCACAGCATAACCAATGGGTATTAATGACCATATTCTGGTCATGTACCAGACCTTGCCATCAGACTTCACTTCAGTTGAAATTCTGATCAAACTTGAGTGTATCATGACTTGGATATCATGATTTGGTGAGGAAGTCCGGAATGGACAATTATTATTCGTTGAGGGACTTGCTACCCCATTATACTCATCTCGATAGCATATTATTATTCGTAACGGATGCCGAGTGAAATTATGTTGGCATTCGCCTTATGTAAGACTCACTGCAGTTATGATCATATTTATGGACGCTTTGGATTTTTGCATTGCCCTGAGTGCAAATAAGAGGTGATTTGTGCCCTCTTGGTTGAAACCCCTTAAAACTATGATGCAAACATGGAATATCTTAATGAGAGTGGCCTGGTATGGGGGGACGGTTCGATAAGACTTCTTGCTCAATAATTGATTGGTCTAGTGTGAGACCTACATGATTCGAATTCTGAACAACATGCATAATTGCACAATATATGTATTTGCATGGATCACACTTGGTGATTGATCTGTTTTATTGCATGAGCATGCGTTCATGCTTTAATAATCTGATCATGCATATCATATACTTGCATATTTACCATGTTTAGTTACTGTTTTCCCTATGCTATATTTTTGGGTAGTGGTTTGATCATATTCTTATTAAAAATGTAATCTAATTGTTTTACTTACTGGGATATGTGTAGCTGAAGTCTTATGACAATATGTCAGGTAATTTAGATGGAGAATATAATGAAAACGGAGAACAAGATGAACAGTACCCCTATAATGAATTTGCTGGAATTGATGAAAGCGTGAAGTGATTTTTACTTGGATTTTTGCTATCAGATTTATCGTTTTCTTTCTTAGATTAGATAAGAAGTATAGAGCTAAGGATTTGATTTAAACTTGGAAATAGGATGTAATTATTTTTTCTTTCTACTGTGAATTTTCTGAAGTGTTTTGGATGTAATAGATAGGCTATATTTCACTAATTTTTCAGTAAAGTAGTTTCTTTTAAAGTTTACTAAATTTCTGTACTTTTTGGCTTTATATTGATTGCCACTCCTGATTCCGATTGGGGTGAGAGTCGCAGTTCAAACATAAGGGTTTCCAAGTGAATTTCCTTAAGTTTGGTTCGTGACACAGAGGTCTTGAATATAAAAATCACAACAAAAAAATTGTACCTTCACTTAATGGTGGATCCGAGGTATCAGAATTCCTCGTTGCCCCGTGCATTTCTTCGTGGGTCAAACGCTTATAGGTACCCCTACCACCAATATAGGTTTTAAGGGACTCGTATTCTTTTTGGATTTCTTGTTATACTTCATAATGTTCGTCAGATGAGCTTCCACAACCTGCACAACGGCTTCTTGGTACACTTGATAAGAAAGGCACACATTTTTCTTCGAAGATAAAATGTTACTTATAATTATGTGATATTATGTACAAGGTTTTTACAATATACTCAAAACTTCTATTAATATATGTCTATTTTAAAGGTCAATCTTTTAATGACTATTTTTCAATAACATCCCAACTTACTGGGTTGTGCATCCCTGCCTACTGGGTGCTGCATCCTTGCACCAACAAGTATGAAATGGGATGCCCACTGGGTGGTGCGTCCCTGCCCACTAGTTATGCACCCTTGAACCACTTAATGGGAATGGATGCAACACCCAATGGGCATCCCACTGCACACTTGGTGCTGCAAGGGTGCACCACCAATGGGCATCCCTTGCACACTTCATGATGCAAGGATGCACCACCTAGTGGGCATAGGTGCACCACCAAGTGTACAGAGTTGCACCACACTTCGTCGAATGAATCAATCTGAAGAAAAAACATTTAGTTTACAAGTTTCTAAAATTAGAAAGGTTAGTTTGGAGCGAGTGCTTGCGCTACAGTGCACGACCACTACTTTTCAAAAAGTATAATCATTTTTATGATGTTTAAAAATCAAAACATAATTTTAGATAATTACAAAAGAGCCCACTGAAACTTTATGGTGTTTCAAATGAAATGCATGAAATACTCACGGGATCGACATCATTGAAGAATGGGCCAAGGTTGATACTATCTATATCCACATTCTCAATAGGATCTTCAAAATGGGGGGCACCATTTCTCCTTGAAATGACTTAAAATGCATCCAATTTAAAATACATATGAAGATGTTTCTAAAACATAAGGTCTCATAACAATATAACATTCTCGTGAGAATAGCTTACCCGACCAAGTCCGTATCCTCCCAAACACTTCTCCTCCTTCTCTCTACTTCTAATTGCCTTGTTCGTCCACAATGCCATGCGTGGTGTCAAATTTTTTGGCAAGGAGCCTCCAATAGCCACTCGATCATAATAAAGCATTTGTAGCACAAACAAGAAGCCTTAAAATGCAAAGGTGTTTCTAACTAAAACAATAGTAACATAATCCATAATATAAATTAATATTACCTGTAAAAAGAGCAGGCAACCATTGACGCCTTTCTTTTTTCCACCCTGCAACTCTTTCATGTGGACCTAGAGTTTGTCTAACAAAACTTTACCCCAACTATATTCCCTGATTATTTTACATCCAATAACAAAGCAATAAAATCTGAACTTACATCAAGTGAACTTAATGGACAAACAATAGTACATATAGCGAAACTGAAAAAAACATCTTAAGAAATCATCGTCTAACAACGGTGTCTTCAATATCTCCTCCAAAAAATTATGACTGAAACTACCATTCCTTACTTCAAAACTATTGCACAAGTCCGCTAACTCCAAAGTCTAACCCCCCGATGTGTTGACATCTAAACCATGGGGGGGCAATCCTATGATAAACTCAACATCACTAGGATCAATCATAATTACTTTGTTTGATCCTAAGATGATGTGCTTCTCTATTGTATCTACCCTCTCAACTAACCATAAACATAATGACCTATGCAGCATAGTAAATTGTAGGCTTAACAGCCCACAAAATCCTATGCTACATATCAAATCTCTTTGGGTCTCATTTAAATTTAAATCTTATACTCACTTAACAAATCGGCCAGGAGAGCATCTCGAAGATATAACACCCTACAAATAAACAAGAACGAAATCAAATATTAGGCAACATATACACAAAGCTACATCAGTAATAAAATTTATTATAATCGAACGTACCTACCTTTACAAAGAAAGAAAATTAAATAAAATAAAACACTTTAACATGTTTGTGTTTCCTGGCAGAGGCACGTGTGGGGTGAACTCCGACAGGATCCTGCGTCTCAGTAGCGGCCATCTTAACATATCTCTCCTTCTCGTCAGCAGGTTAACATTTACAAGACAAACTTGCCTGATGTGTAATCTAAATCAAACAAGAAAGAACATGTTTGTTATAAAGTTCAATAATTATTTAAGTAATCAAAAATGGTGATAAAGGCAGAACTAACATTTGGCAATTTATTTTCGACTCTTGAGCCTTTATTAATTTTCATGTGTTGTTTCAAGAAATCTTGGTTGCATTAACACAAGATAAGACAATAGTCATTGAACAAGAACCTAAGCATGCCATTAATTTAAGAAAAACAAAATTGTACTCTAATACAATTGCTTGTATAAAATCCAAGCATTCAAATTTCTAGCCTTCTATGAAGTACTAGCATCTGTCGATGAATCTTTTGACCTGAATACCTTTTTAATCATTGTATTTTATAACGCTGCAAAAACAAATAAGGGATGAGGAAAGGAAAGGAAAATATCATTAATAACACAGATAATACAGTAGAATTTACAATTGAGAAAAACAAGTCGCACTATGGCACACAGAACATGAATCAAGCAAGTCGAAATAGGAAATCCTAACAAGTGCAACACCCAAGTCGAAATAGCAAATCCAAGCTAACCAAGTATCAGCCAAGTCAGCAAATTAATAGATTTCAACAACAAATAAATACAATTTCTAATTGTATGCAAATAGGAACAAATTTAATATTATAGTGGTAATATAATATTAGGAACTACTTTCAAAATCATAAGAAAATATCATCAAAAAATTAATAGTAGCTTATGCCTTTCAAATAAAATGTTAAAGTACTATAATGCCTAATTATGCAATTCCACAAACCAGAAAAAATAAATATAAATGTATCCTACAATTACGAAACAAAACTAACTAGAATTGCAAAGAAAAAAATATTTTGAAAAAACTTCATACCATGGTTAGATTGAGCTTGAAATGGATAACTAGGTCAAGCAATGCGAGAACCATCGATGAAGCAGAAAATTATAATAGGGACAATACCTCCGAACCCAACGATACCCTTACGTCAACAACCAAATCCTAACAAAGGACAAAAGTCTAAAGCCAATGAATCAGTTTGTCGAATGAATAAATCCGAAAGATAGAAAGATCATGAACAGATGAGGGAGAATAGAGAAAAAAACGAAGGGATCCCAAGAAGGTAAATGGAAAACAAAATGTAGGGAAGGAGATGGAGATTAAACTTAAAGGGATGAGGGAAAATGAATGTAAGACAAAACAATACCTTAATCCCAAAGAAAATAACGAACTGATGAGGGAGAAGAGGAAGAACACGATCGGAGAAGAGAGAAGGAAAGGGAAAACCTTTTCGTTCAATCAAAAAAGAGGAGGGAAGAAGAAAATTGTAATGTTTTATAAAGAGGGGTATAATGGACATTTCCCCTCCAATTTCGTTTTTATTAAAAAAGGGGGGAAAAGGCAAAAGGTCATTTTGGGAAGGATTGGTCTGCTACAATGCAGGACCACTTGTTTTAAAACCTTTTCAAAAAGTTTAACCAATTTTATTAGCGTTTAAAAAGCATGACTGACTTTTACTTAAATCTTAAAAAGTATAACTAAAAATGAGTTTCCCGTGTCTACAACCCATACCGATAGAACTCATAGACTCATGGCAAGCTCTACCCTAATGAAGGCTGCCATGTCTCAGCCATAATAGATTTTACCTTATGCATAAATACACCTAATGCAACAATAAAGCCTCCCATGGAGTTTTTGATAATGGTTGTAGCACCTACCATGTCAGGTCTCCCCTAGAAGAACCATCAAAATTTATCTTGACCCAACCATCTGGGAGTAAGGATCCTTTGTGATGAACATGCCTTGTGATGGGCATGTGATGAGAGACAGGCATGACATGCTTTATGAGGGAAAAATTACCATTTTGCCCTCTTGTTTGTCTCTCATCACACGCCCATCACAGGGCATGTTTGATAAGTCATGTAAATACCACATTTTATAACCTTAATTACATGACTTATCTGATATTTTTCTCACCTTTAATTCTCCAGTTTACCTAGAATTTACCAAAATTCTTTTATCTTTGCATTATATTTTAATTTTCTTAATTATGCCTAATTTATTGATGCAGAGACATTTTTGGGACAACTCCAGGTCCAGACGGGTCAAACCACCCTGATCAAAGGCAATCAGACTCAAATCAGTTCAGTTCAGGCAGGTTAGATCAAGAACCGGAAATAAGATCCGACCCGACTCAAATCACTAAAGGCGAGCCAACCCGACCTAACCAAGACCATTCCAAAGAAGCTACACTCGACCCACTAACCGAGTCGACACAGCCCAACTCTCCAAAGGCGAGTTAACTCGTCTTCTTCTCTGTTCGTGCATTTTTGGAAAATAACTAATTTTTGAAGTAGCCGTTGGTGATGACACGACTGAAGAAGAAGAATCTTCAGCAACCAAATTAGAAAGCAAAGATTGGAAGAGGAATGGTTGTAGTCGTTCTAAAAATTATTGGAATCACGTTTTGGCAGAAAACTGGATTTAGAATGTGTTTTGTTTGTACATTTGAGCTAGTTGAACAAGTTAGGAAACAAAGCAAGATCAAATTTAGAAACAAAGCAAGGAAGGAAACTAAATTAGTTTGGGAAAGAAGGAAAAAAATTGAATTAGAAAGAATAACAGAATTGGAAGCATGGTCGATCGTGTAGCTTAAGCAATGAGTTGAATTTTGGTTTGAATTGGATGGTCCAGATCAAGACTTGATGGAAGCATCTTTTGCATTCTAAAGTTCTATAAATTGAGGAACTTCACAAGCTCCAAAAAGAATGGAGTTAATCCTAATTTTTTTTTTTCTTTTCTTAATTTTTTGTTTTTATTCATGTTCCTGAAGGAGGCTATAGAAGTTCTTAACTCCCTCATGAGCTAAATTTTGTTGCTAAGGCTTTGATGTAGTCTAGCCATGACGTTTTAAATTCTTGTACTATTGCTATTGAATTTATAGTCCATATTTGAGTATTTTATCATTGTCCCTAATCCAATTGAATGTTTGATCACCATTTAATTGTTTTTTTTAATTTTATTAAGACCGAGAGGAGATATAAAATGTTAGTTTCTTATGATAGAATACCATATTCTACATGTTGATAGAGGTATTGGCATGGTTTATGTAGCTTTGCATGAAAATCCATGGAACTTAATGTGCTTGCATGCTTTTCAATTCACATAGAAATATCTTGGGTTATCGAGTGGAGGTAAGTTCATTGGTGCTCGAGAGAGACCTTTGGATAGATTAGGGAGTTTCAATTTCAAATTAGATTGTAATTTTCAATAGCATGAATATTTAGAGTTTAATTCTGATTTGCTATGATGAAATCAATTGCCTTCGTATTTTAATCAATTGGTTAACTTGTTATTTTATTTTCTTAGTTATTAATTTTAATTGTTAGTTAAACATCCATCTCATTATTCGATTGTCCAAATAGAATCTAGGGTATTAATTTCGGTATTTATTAGCTAAAAAGTCCTTGTGGGTTCGACACTCTATTTCATCACTTTATTACTCGCTACAATTTGGTGCACTTGCGAAACCGTACATCAAGTTTTTGGCGTCGTTGCCAAGGAATTTATTTGTTTGCTAATATTGATACTATCTATTCTCAGTTTTAATTTGGATTTTATTTTTTACTTTTAGCTATTGTGTATACGGCGCTCCAGGAGAGTTGAACTTTTGCCTTTTGATCCTGAAATTGATCGCTATCTTAGGCGATTAAACAAGGAGAAGAACCAAGCCTCGACTAACTCACAAGTAGAGATGGAAAATCAAATTGAAGAAGAGGAGAATATAAGAGCTCTAAGAGATTATGCCATGCTGTTAGTCACCGGGGATACTACAAGCGTTAGGAGGCCCTCCATTCAAGTCAATAATTTTGAGATAAAGTTGGCCATCATTCAGATGATTCAATCAACAGTGCAATTTAGTGGCATGCCAAATGATGATCCTAATGCTCACATCGCAAATTTTCTAGAAATTTGTGATACTTTCAAGCATAATGGAGTATCCGATGATGCTATAAGATTGCGACTCTTCCCATTCTCTCTTCGAGATAAAGCGAAGGGGTAGTTGAATTCACTTCCACCAATGACAATCACTACATGGGATGGTTTGGCTCAAAAGTTCTTAGCGAAGTTCTTTCCACCATAAAAAATTGCTAAGATGAGAACTGATATCACTACCTTTGCTCAACTCGATATGGAGTCTTTATATGAAGCATGGGAGGGATATAAAGATTTGCTAAGAAGATGCCCACACCATGGTCTACCCAACTAGTTGCAAGTTCAGACTTTGCACAACGGTTTGAGTCCAAACACAAGGACAATCGTTGATGCTGCAGTGGGTGGAGCATTGATGGGAAAGCCATATGAAGTAGCCTACAATTTGCTTGACGAAATGGCATCCAACAACTACCAATATCCATCGGATAGAATGGGACCAAGAAAAATCCAGGGAGTTCACGAAATTGATGCTTTTACTGCTTTAGCTGCTCAAGTTGCCTCATTATCTAAACAATTAGGTAATATAAATGTAAATGCTATTCAATCAACTAATTTTGTTTGTGAAAATTGTGCAAGGAATCATGCGAGTGTTGATTGTCAAGTGAAAATCCTTTCGCCACGAGTACATCCAAGCAAGCCCACTTTGTGTCAAACTTTCAATGCTCAAATAATCCCTATTCCAACACATATAACCAAGGTTGGCGTAATCATCCGAATTTATCTTCGAGTGGCCCCCAAAATGCAAATAAGCAACCTCCCGATTTCCAACCTCAAGAAAAGAAGCCAAACATGGAGGAGTTACTCACTGAGTTCATGCAAGATACAAATACGTACATGCAAGACACCACAAGGTTCATGCAAGAGGCAGGGACAACTTTCCAAAACCAAGATACTAGCATTCGGAATCTTAAGCACCAAATGGGGCAATTTTCTAAGCAATTAGTAGAAAGATCTCAAGGGTCCCTCCCAAGTAACACAATCACAAATCCAAGGGAGCAAGCCAAAGCTATAACACTGAGGAGTGGAAAGGAGCTCGAAGTTTAACAAGAAGCGAGGCAAGAGAGTGGAATGAAGGAGGAAGCTGAGAAGCACATCAAAAATAGAAATACAGATTTGCCTTCTACTTCTAAATCTCTCCCTCCTTATATTCCTCCTATTCCCTTTCCACAAAGATTAAAAAAAAAAAGTTGGATAAGCAATTTTCTAAATTTCTCGATATTTTTAAGAATTTGCATTTTAACATCCCTTTTGCAAATGCGTTGGAACAAATGCCTCCATACGCCAAATTCATGAAGGAGATGTTGTCCAACAAAAGGAAATGGGAAGAGCATGAATTGGTGATGCTAACCAAAGAGTGTACAACAATTCTACAAAACAAGCTTCCACAAAAGCTAAAAGATCCAGGGAGTTTCACCATTCTTTGTACAATTGAAAATTCTCATTTTAATAAAGCTTTATGTGATTTAGGTGCAAGTATTAATTTGATGCTTTTTTTCTAATTTTCATAAATTTGGGATTGGTGAGCTAAGGCAACAATCATATCCCTACAATTGGCCGATAGGTCCATCAAATATCAGAGAGGTATAGTTGAGGATGTTCTTATTAAAGTTGACAAGTTTATCTTTCCTGCAGATTTTATTGTTCTAGATATGGAGGAGGACTAGGACATTCTACTCATTCTAGGCCGACCATTCCTAGCCACGGGAAGAATTCTTATCGATGTCCAACAAGGAAAAATTATCCTTAGAGTGCAAGAGGAGCAGATTGCTTTCGATGTGTTCAAGGCTATGAAACATCCCTTCTCAAGTGATTCATGCTTTCAAATAGATACCATTAACAAGTTGGTATCCGACACTTTCAATGAAGAAAATCCAAACGAACCACTTGAAGCATGCATTACTCAATCGGGGACCATTCATTCCGAGAATACTAGCATTAGAGAATGTGGACACTACTTGGAGGCTTCACCACCTTACACTTAAAAGAAAAAACCAAAATTTGAGGATCTTCATGAGGAAGGATCTTCTCAACCAAATCTGTTAGCTTATGAACCTCTGAAGCTTGAGCTTAAACCTCTACCTTCTCATTTGAAAGATGTGTATTTAGGAGTAAACTCTTCCTTGCCAGTAATTATTTCTTCTTTGATTGGTCTTGAAGAAGAGAAGTTAATTCGAGTGGTGAGAGCTCACAAATCAGCATTGAGGTGGTCCATAGCCGACATAAAAGGAATTAGTGCTTCAATAGGCATGCACACAATCCTTATGGAGGAGAATCACAAGAACATAGTGCAACCACAAAGAAGGCTCAATCCGAACATGCAAGAGGTAGTGAGGGTCGAGGTCCTCAAATTGCTTGATGCGGGTATAATCTATACAATTTCTGACAATTCGTGGGTAAGTTCGATTCAAGTAGTACCAAAGAAAGGTGGTATAACAATCGTAAAGAATGAAACTAATGAACTAATCCCAACAAGAACAGTCACAAGTTAGCGGGGGTGCATAGATTATAGAAAAATCAATGATGCCACTCGGAAGGATCATTTTGCATTACCTTTTATTGATCAAATGTTGGAGCGTCTTGCAAGTCATGATTATTACTGCTTTTTTTATGGTTATTCGGGATACAACCAAATCCCTATAGCACCAAAAGACCAAGAGAAAACCACCTTTACATGTCCTTACGGTACTTTTGTCTATATGAGGATGTCATTTGGTCTATGCAATGCACCAGCAACTTTTCAACGTTGCATGATGGCAATTTTTTCAGACATGGTGGAAAAATTCATTGAAATCTTCACAAATGATTTTTCTGTTTCTTGTTCTTCTTTTGATTCTTGTTTAAATAATTTATCTATGGTTTTGAAAAGATGTGAAGAAACTAACCTTGTACTATTGGTTAAGAATACACCTTTTAATTTTTCTGACGATTATTTGCAGGCATTCAAACTTTTGAATGAAAAGCTGATTTCAGCCCCCATAATTTGTGTACCGGATTGGGAGCTTCCATTTGAGTTGATGTGTGATGCTAGTGATTATGCTTTAGGAGCTGTTTTAGGACAGCGAAAAAAAAAATTATTGCATGTCACTTATTATTGCAATAGGACCTTGAATGATGCACAACTCAATTATGCTACAACCAAGAAATAATTAGTGGCAGTATTTTTTGCTTTTGATAACTTTAGATCCTATTTGATTGGTTCCAAGGTTATTTTTTATACTGACCATTCTGCTCTTAAATATTTGCTAGCCAAGAAAGAAGCAAAACCAAGGTTGCTTCGGTGGATTCTTCTTTTGCAAGAGTTTGACTTGGAAATCAAAGATAAGAAGGGAACCGAGAACCAAGTAGCTGACCATCTCTCTCGTCTTGAGCTTGATGAAGATGAGGCTACTACATTCATCCCAATTAATGAGGTATTTCCTAATGAACAACTCTTGGCTTTTACAGTAACTGAAACTCCTTGGTATGCAGATTTTGTGAACTATTTAGCTAGCAATGAGGTCAATCCAGATTTCTCCTATCAACAAAAGAAAAAATTCTTTTCGGATGTGAAGCACAACTTTTGGGAAGACCCTCTCCTCTACAAGTACTGCAAAGTTCAAATCATTAGGAGATGTGTACCAAAGGAAGAGATGGCGAGCATATTAAAGCATTGTCACTCACTTGAAGTTGGCGACCATTTTGGAACAAATAAAGCAGTAGCTAAGGTGCTACAATTGGGTTTTTATTGGCCTTCTCTCTTTAAAGATGCTTTTGCTTTTGTTTCTACTTGTGATCAATGTCAAAGAAGTGGGAATATTTCCCGAAAAAATGAAATGCCCTTAAACAATATTCTTGTAGTTGAATTATTTGATGTTTGGGGTATTGATTTTATGGCACCCTTCCCTCCTTTTTCAAATAAGTACATTTTAGTAGCTGTTGATTATGTTTCTAAATGGGTTGAGGCCGTGGCCCTCCCTACTAATGATGCTAAAGTTGTGATGAATTTTTTGAGAATGCAGATTTTTACTAGGTTTGGAACTCCAAGAGCAATAATCAGTGCTGGTGGGAAGCACTTTGGATAAAGGCAACTTGAAGCCCTATTGAGCAAATATGGAGTCACACATAGATTTTCCACCCCTATCATCCCCAAACAAGTGGTCAAGTTCAGGTTTCAAACCAAGAATTGAAATGCATCTTTGAGAAGACAATGAATTCCTCCTGAAAGGATTGGTCTAGGAAGCTTGATGATGCACTTTGGGCATACATGACAGCTTTCAAAACACCAATTGGAATGTCTCCGTGCTGACTTGTCTATGGAAAAACTTGTCATCTTCCGGTGGAACTAGAACACAAGGCATATTGGGCAATGAAAACTTTGAACTTTGATATTGAGGTTGCAGGGGAGAAGAGGTTTCTCCAACTAAATGAGATGGATGAATTCCGACTTAATGCTTATAAGCATGACTGGATTTACAAAGAAAGAACAAAGAAGTGGCATGATAAGCACAATCAAAGGAAGGAATTCAAGGTTGGCCAGAAAGTGTTAATCTACAACTCTAGATTCAGATTATTTCCGGGAAAGCTTCGTTCCAGTTGGTCCGGTCCCTTCACGGTTGTCAATGTCTCTCCTCATGGAGCTGTAGAGATCCATCATGACACCAAAGGCTTCAAAGTAAAGGGTCAGAGATTAAAGCCTTTTATTGATGAAGACTTCACGCAACACAAGTCATCCTATTTGCTCAACCCTTCAACATGACAAGAATGCACTAAGTCAAGCTAATGACTATAACCAAGCGCTTTTTCGGAGGCAACCCAAGTGTTTTTAATCTTTGAATTTTTGTCTTTTCCATTTTGTTTCATTTGAACTAATTAAATTTTTTTTTCAGATTTGGGAAGTTAAGAGGTCGTTCAAGTTAGCTAAAGCTACATCTTAGAGTCGACTCTCCTTTGCAAACTCAGGGAGTATTTTATCTCCCTATCTTTGTTTAATTCTTGAATTTCAATTTATTGGCATATCCCTCAAAAAACAAATTTCACTCATATGCATATCTTCAACATTGAGGACAATGTTCAATTCAATTTATTGGCATATCCCTCAAAAAACAATTAAAATGTGTTTTGTTTGTACGTTTAAGCTAGTAGAACCAGTTGGGAAACAAAGAAAAATCAAATTTAGAAACAAATCAAGGAAGGAAACTGAATTAGCTTGGAAATGAGGAAAAAAAATTGAATTAGAAAGAAGAACAAAATTGGAAGCATGATCGATCGTGCGGCTTAGGCAATGAGTTGAATTTTGGTTTGAATTGGATGGTCCAAATCAAGACTTGATTGAAGCAACTTTTGGGTTCTAAATTTCTATAAATTGAGGAACTTCACAAGCTCCCAAAAAGAATGGAGTTAAAACTAGTTTTTATTTATTTATTTTTTTCTTTTCTTAATTTTCTGTTTTTGTTCATGTTCCTGAAGGAGGCTATGGAAGTTTTCTTAACTCCCTCATGAGCTAAATTTTGTTGATAAGACTTTGATGTAGTATAGCCATGATGTTTTAAATTCTTGTATTGTTGCTATGAATTTATAGTCCATATTTGAGTATTTTATCACTGTGCTTAATCCAATTGAATGTTTGATCACCATTTAATTGTTTTTGTTAATTGTATTGAGACCGAGAGGAGATATAAAATGTTGATTTCTTATGATAGAATACCATATTCTACATGTTGATAGAGGTATTGGCATGGTTTATGTAGCTTTGCATGAAAATCCATAGAACTTAATATGCTTGCATGCTTTTAAATTTACATTGAAATGTAGTGGGTTATCGCGTGGAGGTAAGTTCATTGGTGCTCGAGAGAGACCTTTGGATAGATTAGGGAGTTTTGCTTTCAAATTAGATTGTAACTTTCAATAGCAGGAATATTTAGAGTGTAATTCGGATTGGCAATGAGGAAATCAATTGCCTTAGTATTTTAATCAATTAATTAACTTGTTATTTTATTTTCTTAGTTATTAATTTTATTTGTTAGTTAAATATTCATCTCGTTATTCGATTTTCCAAATAGAATTTAGGGTAGTAATTTTGGTATTTAGTAGCTAAACATTCCCTATTGGTTTGACACTCTATTTCATCACTTTACTACTCGCTACGATTTTGTGCACTTGCGAAACCGCACATCAATGTTCTTAACAGAGGATCTGCATCCACCATCTGGTGGGTTGGAACATTGGATAAACACTTTTGACTTTGTTCATCCTGGTGTTGGGATAGTGAAACATGCTTTTAAGGATCGGACTGTCCGTATCAGGATTGGCCAGGACCTGTCTGATCCCAAGCCACGATACAACTATTGTATCAAGTGGCTTTGGATCGGACCGGTCCAACCGATATCGATCCAAATTGGTCCAGTGACTGGATCGGATCGATCCAATGTTTTTTTTCTTTTTTTAATTTATAAAATTAACGATCCAATAGGTATTGACCAATCCCGACCGATATCGCTGGTCCGATGACTGGTATTGCCGATCAAATTTGTTTTCTAAGGATGATCCAACTTTTGGATCGGACCCAGATCGGGGCGATCCGTATTAGGATCGGCCCAAACCGGTCCAATCCACGATCCTGAGAATAAAAACCTTGGTAGTGAATGCGTTATTGCATTCCTTCCACATGCTTATAATAGAAAGTAAAGCTTTTTGGTGTGATGGTCGGATGTCCTTGAAAATCAAGTTGTTCCTTGTGTGCTAGATTTCCCATATGGTGATTGCAAAAATTGAAACGATGTTCCCTCTTAGATGGGCCTGTGTGCGATCCAAATTGAGAAGCTCTACGAACCAATCAATTAGTGGTCTACTGGTCCTGGGCATTGAAACAGAAATGAGTAGGCAAAACCATAAAGCTCTAGTCCTCGGACACTATTGAAAAATGTGAGTTGACGTCTCAGTGGCATCAAGTCATAAGGCACAATTACTATCAATGTTAAAACCCATTCGGTTTAGAAGATCACGAGTTCGGATTTTATCCTGGCTAGCTCCATATCAGAAATCTGATTTTTTTCTGGACTTTTAATATGCCAAATGTGATTCCATATGGATGAAGGTGGCGATTGGGAAAGCTAATCGATATGTTGATTTCACTGAAAACCTGCCGGATGAGGTGTATGAACAACTCAACCCAACTTTCATTCACAAACCGGATGAGGTGTATGAACAACTTAAACAATCCTAGTTCACTTAAACTAAATATATATTGATTACTATATGTATATGTTTGATTAGCTCTCCTTCTGAAAAATCCGAATGAGGAAACCTGAAGGTTGTAAACGATCTGGATCATGTACTTGGATGCACATGAACCCGAATCTGCAGCAGATGATCTCTATCGAACTGGATAACGTCCCACGTCAGAATATGTGATTACTAGAACCACATACAAACGACCAACACTCAATCGACCTAGGGCTTTGTATGGAACCCCAATAGGAAATCTAGATCTCTGTAGGAAGAAGAGATGAAGAGATGAGAGAGTTCTCTGGGGCTCGAATCCCAAAAACGTGAATAGTAACTTATGGATAAGGAGGAGTCTTCTACTTATAGAAGACTCAACTCAACTCCACCTAGGACTATCTCCTAATCTCATTAGGAGAGAGTTATCCACATCCACACTTCTAATCAAGTCTGGACATCCCATTAAGTGGGGACCCCGGGTCGGCCCAAACGGGTCGGGTCGGCCCATATTTAAAATCCAACATCTCCCACTCGTCCATAGTGGCCACGAAGTGTGCATCTCTCTCATGTAAATCTTATCTTCTTATCATGGATGCTAATCATACGGGTCGTTGAGCGTGCGACCAACAAGCACAAAGTAACGGTCGAGTGACACCATATCAAGTTCCATAAAACTGAAATGGAGATACACTCTAAAAAGCCTCACCTATGCCCCAGACTCATTTGGACACATCAGATTGAGCATTTCTAATCCCTCATGAGCATAAGCTCAGATCTCTATACTCAACCACAAGATTCATGTTAATGTGCTCATTTAAAATAATTCATATAGGATATATATATATATATATCGGATACATATAAGTAAAAGATGTTAAACATCAAATGATAATTTTAAAACATGAGCACATATCTCTATGAATAATCTCTCTATAAATGTGATGACAAATAGTCTTCCCTAAGCCTCATGCCATTTAGCTTCGACCCAATTGCTTTCCCAGACAAACCCCCATTAGACCGTATGTGCATGGCTATAGGAAAGTAAGCTAGAGTAGCGATCATCAGATCTAACCTCACGACATGATCAAAGGTAGTAAGGGTATAAGTTGATCCACTCTAGGATCATTCTGAACTCACACAATAAGGAAATAGGGATCCATTCACTTGCTCTCAAAGGAAACGTCACTAATAACACATGTAGTATGCAAGACATGTTCGGTGGGTCCCTGGACCCAGCCAAGGGTATGCCAACCTCCTACATCGTACGGATCCTAGTCTTGTCACAATTTACGCGACAAATCTGTGCACCTTAATCCAAGTCACAACTCTCAAGCGCCTTGATTAAGGTCTCACATCCAGCTCTAATCAGATAATATACAATTCCCTAAGGAATCCCATCCTGGCTCTCCTAGGGCGTCATATAAATCTATAGAGTCCTCTAAATGTCCCCAATGGCAAAAGTCCTCTTTATGTCTCATCTTGCCCACAACGCATGCGTCAGGGTTGGTCATTGTGTGAGAAGCCGACCACTAACCTAGTGACATATCGTATCCACATTCTCATAATATGGATATAATGTGTGTATAATGTGTACATATAATACGCAATCTCATGCCTCATGAGAAGATAAACTCTATTAAATTCTCACGCATGAAATATAAAGTAATATGAAATGTTTACATAACAAATGTAAATAAGACTGTACCACCTAACATAAATCACAAAACTATGTAATCCCATCTCTTGGATATGAACCTTAAAAGCTTTTCTAGCTATAGGCTTAGTCATGGGATCAGCTACCCATATGCTGAGTAGGGATATGTGTAAGGGACGTGTCTTTATGTGCAACTCTGTCTCTGATGTAATGATTAAAAAAATGGTGATGTACTTAATCCTGCCATGTTATTTGGGGTGATTGGCATAGGCCAATGATGCCATGCTATCATTATAGATGGTACTCGGCCCTACGCCAACTCTAAGACTCCAAGATCCTGTAAGAATCATGTCAACCATACGGCCTCAAGGACGACTGCACAACAAGCCATGTACTCTGACTCCATAGTGGAGAACGTGGTGCAGACTTGCTTCTTGCAACTCTAAGAGATAGCCTCGCCACCTTACAAGAATGTGTATCCTAACATCGACTCTCGACCGTCTAGATCGCCTACCCAATCTGCATCACCGTAGCCTCATAGCTACAAATCTGCTCGCTGAAAGCAAATCATGTAATTTGCTGTGCCACGTAGGTATCCAAGAGTACGGTTTCACTGCCTTCTAATGAGTCTGCTCTGGGTTACTCTGGTAATGACTAACTAAGCCAACCGCGAAACTAATATCAGGTCGAGTATACATCATATATCGTACATCAGACTAACTATAGTACTAGTATAGGGAACACTAGCCATCTGTTTCTTCTCTTTTTTTGTCTCTAGACAAAGACCAAGATGTAATGAAGCACACTTCTCGATTGGAATGTCAATGAGTTTAGCATCGTGCATTCTGAAGCGCTCAAGTACCTTCCTTATGCAAGTCTCCTGGGACAAACAAAGAAGCCTCTTAGCATGATTCCTATGAATCTTAACACCTAGCACGTAATCCGCCTCACCCGTATCCTTCATCTGAAAACTGAAGGAATGCTACTTTTTAGTGGCGAAAATCATCTCCTTGTCATTCCCTGCTATCAAAATATCGTCAACATATAGGGGCAAGACAAGAAAACTCCTACCATGATGTCTAACATACACACAGTGGTCTTCCTCAAACATCATGAAGCCAAACCCTATAATGGCTAAATGGAATCGAAGATACACTGCCTGGATGATTGTTTCAAGCCGTACAAGGAGTGTTTGAGTCTGCAAACTCTACGCTCATGCCCCTCGACCATGAAACCCTCAGGCTGATCCATATAGATCTCCTCCTGCAGTTCTCCATTAAGAAATGCAATTTTGACATCCATTCGGTAGAGTTTCTAATCAAGGTGTGAGACAATAGTTAGAATGAGACGAATGGAGGCAAATCTCACGACTGGTAAGAACGTCTCCTCATAGTCTATACTGTAACAACACGAAAACTGAAATAGAAAATTCATTTTATTCAAGGGTAGAATAGTAATAAGCTATACACTTATGTAATGAACTATATACTTACCCTAATCTATATTATTATATTAAGACCTTATATAAACATACATAATAAGCAATTATATTGTTTATGTCTTATTTAATTAAGTGTTGGGCTTACTTGAATTGTCTTGGGCTTAATTAAAGCAATTGGGCTTATAAACCTTAACTGGGCTTAAGTGATTAAGTAAGGATCTTAATTAATTAATTAATTATCTTAATGGGCTTAAGGCCCAAAACACACAATTTAAATTTAAAACAAGTTAATCTCGTTTTTAATAAACGCCTTCTAGAATACTTGAGTTAGAAAGTAATTAGGATTCCCAAACAACTTAAAAGTGAAGCCTATTAGTTGTATTAGGATTCCACATTAGATAAGGTGATAAAAGACTAATTTAAATAAGACTAGGACACTAATCTGGGGCTGAGATTTCGCAGGAACATCTAATCTACATTAAACGGCTAGGATTAATTTGAATTAAATAACTAATCCTAAATCAGTAGGGAACTAGATTAAATAAGTAATCATATTAAGATTAGAACACCCATTAATCAATGGTTACGATTAATTAGATTAATCTAATGGTTAGGATTAAGAGGTTAAAGATTTCAAATCTGATTAGGAATAAAGAAAGACAAAATCAATGATTAACTCATACTAGAACTAGGACACTTTAATCCGAAGGCTGAAAATAAACTAATCTAATCTAAAGGCTATTAATGAAGACATAAATCCTAAACTAATTACAAGTCATAAATCAACTAGAAAACTAATAGGAGTCTATATAAACACTAGAGGGGACGTGTGAACCATCATCCTAAAAGTGAGAGAGTGCAGAGGATTGCTGGAACTCCAAGAGATGGAGAAGAATAGCATTTTAGACTTGAACTGAGAAGAAGAGGAAGAAAATCCGACGAAGAACAACCAAGGTAAGTAATTCGATTACTCCTTATTTTTTATTTGGATATAGGTGAGATGCCATATTCAGTGAATATGACATGGCACACTATTTCAAACTGAAGAACAAGTTACTTTATTTAAAAACTCATACTTTTCAAGCATGATCATGCTATTGGAGGTAATTTGATATTTTAATTTATATTTTGATTGGGTTTGATGCATAATTTGATTTTAATAGGTTTAAGTACTAATTTCCCGAGGTTTTGCTATTTCTAGGCAAACCGGCAGACTGCCGGCGTGCTGCTTAGCCTACCGGTTCACCCAAGTGGGATCCGGTATACCAACCGGTGTGCCGGTTAGCCTATCGGAAACCATAAGTATATTATCGACCCTGCCTAGCCCACCAGTAGACCAACTAGCATGTCAGTTAGCCTGCCGGTGGACATATTGTGTATACCATGTGGATTCAGTCTCTGCCTAGCCCACCGGTGGCTAACCGGTGTGCTGGTTAGCCTACCGGCGGCTAAACTTGTCTGCACTTGTGAAATCTGGTCCTTGTCTAGCCTACCAGTGGCCAACCGGTGTGCCAATTAGCCTACCGGTAGGGTTAATTCTTCATATTGTTTGATGTCAACCTCTGCCTAGGCTACCAGCAAACCAACCGGCGTGTCGGTTAGCCTTCCGGATAGACCAAGTTTGCTTGGTTGTATGTGTTACCTATTTAATTGGACTTTGATTGATCTTAATTAGTTATTTGTTGATTTTTGGATGGTTTTATGACATGATTGGATGAGTGTTATGACTGGTTGATGCATGCTTATAGTTTATCATATGTTATGCATGATTTGACTTGAATTGAACACCATGAGGGATATACTATGTTATATAAATTCATATTGATTACTTAGTCTTATTTCACTACTGTACACCAATTGTATGTTTAGTTAGGTGTCGTTTGGCTCCCATTCTGGAATCAGGAACTCATTCCAGGAACTCATTCTTGGAACCCATTCAAGGAACTCATTTTGAAGGTTTCTTGATTGTGTTTGGTTAGCATGTCACAA
>JAUPMG010131278.1:0-11487 GCA_031762675.1 Pachysandra terminalis | reverse complement strand
ACTTCCAGTACCACACACATCATACTCAATCACACATCATAGTTAGTCATACTGACAACCAGTCTATCATGTACCTCATATCATATAAACACAATCAATCGTTTTGCAGTGAATCTAACCATACATTCATGATCCAATCATCTATTGGGGTTTCCTCATAAATTTAGAAGTCTTTAGTGCTTCGGTAGATGCTCGGTATGTACCGAATGATCTACTGAGGAGTTCGGTTGATGCCTCAGTATGTACCGAGTTTCAGTCGATCATCTAGAGAGTTAGATAATTCTCGATACATGTCTCGGTATGTACCGAATGATCTACCGAGGAGTTCGGTTGATGCCTCGGTATGTATCGAGCTTCGGTCGATCATCCAGAGAGTTAGATAATTCTCAGTAGATGTATCAGTGTGTACTGAATGATCTACCGAGGGTTTAGGTCGATGTCTTGGTATGTACCGAGCTTCGGTCAATCGTCTCACAACTTTCACTAGTTCGGTAGATGTCTCTGTATGTACTGAATGACATACCGAGTGGTTCGGTCGATGTCTCGGTATGTACCGAGCTTCCTAACGAACATATAGTTCATCTCATAGTTTGGGCTAACCTCAGTGAGCACTACACAAGGCGAATGCCAACAGAATTTCACTCAGCATCAGTTACGTTTAAGAATACGCTATCTAGATGATAAGAACAATGGGGTAATATTGGGATGGCCATATCCCTCAACCAAAATAATCAGTCCATACAGGACTTCCTCACTTAATCATGATGTCCAGGTCACGATCCACTCAAATTAGATCAGAAACTTCATCATAAGTGAAGTCTAATGGTAAGTTTAATTTATGACCAAAATATGGTCATTAACTCATTAATTAAGCCCAACACTTAATTATATTAAACATTATAATAGGTTATTATGTGTGTTTATATAAAGTTTTAATTTGCTAATATAGATTAGGGTAAGTATATAGTTTATTATATTGGTATTTAAGGATATAGCTTATCTTATTAAATTACTATTTTACCCTTGTATAAAAATAATTTTCTATTTCAGTTTTTCGTGTTGTTACAGTTTTGGACGTCGAACTCAGAGAGAATTTTTCTCTCTTCTCCTTCCAAGCTTCTAGGTGTTCTACTCCCAATGAACTCTATCTGTTAGCTATCAGAATTCAAATTTGAATTATTTAAGTTTCAATTGAAAGGAGAAATCATGTGATTGTTTGTTTTTTTGGTTTTTTCCCTCATTAACCTTGTCATTAATTTTAATTACTTATTCACGTCCTATTGGACTTCTTATTGGGTTTTGAGCCCAGTTCAATTACTTATGTGTTAAGGTCTATTTGGAATAGATGTCCACCCCACCACATTTAATCCTTAGTTAATTATATGATTGCCCCATTGTTTCTCCTAAATTCTTAATTGGTTCAATTCTACCTTGTATCTTTCATAAAATCCCCGGTGCATAACTATTAGATTAATTAAGACTTAATCTATAATTTTCCAGCTAGATCCGGGTCACTACATTCTCCCCCCCCCCCCTTAGAACATTTCGTCCTCGAAATATATTCGTATAAGGAGAATTATTATAATATTGATCATTAGTAGAAATGACTCAATGAGAGATTGAAATTGATATTTCATTAAGTGAAAGTGAAATTACAAAAAGAGTCCTCTTCTTACTCGATCCAGCCATGCACAGATGGTTAATCAAAATGAAACACTAAACTGAAGAAGGAATTAAATTCTAAAAGGAAAGACAATGTCATACTACTACCTGCCATGCCTAGATGGATATCCTAGAAAGCAGAAGTAAAGAAACTACAACTCTAAATCAAAATAACATAATCCTAGTGAGAGCGGGATCTACGAGATTGAGCTGAAGAAGATGGGACCGATACTGCATCAGGCAATTTGCAGCTGCTAAGTATGTCTCGAAAGAACTGAAGTGTCTTCTCGACAATTTCTTGGAGTCTAGACACTTTCTGTCTGCCTTGTCTTACTTTCTCCTCTAAGGCGGTGAATCTGGCCTCTAAGGTCTTGGGAGGTGGAGGTGCAGATGATGAAGAAGCTCTTGGGTGGTACTCCGGAGGGATGTCCTGAGATTCTTCTTGAACTTGAGCTGGTTCTTCTAGAGCAGAGGCTTGACTTCTTCCGATCGATATTGGCAGTCTTATCTTATGCATTCTAGTTCTCCCAAATGGTTGACTAACAGTGTCCTCTTCTATTGGTTCTCACATAACGGATAATGCATGTCAGGATTAGAGACGGGAGGTGGAGTCTCGTTCCTAAGACCACTTTGTGCAACAGAGAGGCCATGTAAGGAGTGAGTTCTGTCGGGAACCTGGAACACGGATAGACCCTCGTGAAAAGCTTGTGAAGGATGAGGAATTTGGGAGAAAGCTTGGAGGCCGTAAGAGAACTATTATTATTCCATTGTACTCTCCTTCTGCAGATGACCTTAGTGAGTTCTATCTTTTCTTCTTCGTTGGGGTCAGGAATAGTGGAATGTGCGTTTTTCATGGGCACGCTCATCAATCTAGACACCAACTGTAGATCGAAGCGACAGGTAGTGCCGTATATATCAAAAGTAATGGACATGGAGTCGAAGTTCGTCATGGTGATGTGTGAGTACATCTCCACAACTATGGCCCGTAGTCTTTCCACTACTCCATAGTCCTTTATCACATCCCGATCCACCCTTTTCTCAATGAGTAGCTTTTTTCCCTCATACTCATTACCTTCCTCTACCACATTCTCTTAGGTAGGTTCGGGTACAGTCTGATGTGAAGGTGAATCTTCTCCTTCGGGATTGAGGGAGTCAACGGATGGAGGGGAAGGTGGGGCCTGGGATCTTCTAGATGAAGATGCCCTAGTGAGTCTAGCCCTCTTGTTGGAACTCTTGGTTCTAATCATGATTAAGAAAGTATAGAAATCAAAATATGAGAAATGGAATTCTTACCGGTGAAGATCGATTGGAGTTTGAATCCAAAGGATTAGGAAGAAATCTTGAAGTGTTAGATGGAGCCCTATAGAAGTTTAGAAGAACCCTTGAATAAGAATGTGTTTTTAGGGTTTAATTTCTTCTTTTAAAACCTCGGTACGACCCCGACTCGACGCTCGGTAGATGGTTCAGTAGGTCGTTAGATCTATCGAGAGATCTACAGAAACCCAATAGTTTGAATTTTTAATTTTAAGAATTTCCTTAATTTTTCTAAAATTATTCCTATCATTTTTCATATAGGAATGCTCTTCTAATACTCAGTATATTTTTATTTAAAATTACGTTAAGTTATCGGGTCAGTTCCAAATCCAAGTTGGTTTAGAAATCTGATTTCTTAACTATAATTGGTCATTTTGTAGATTAATTATTTTATCATCATACTGATATTTTATATGAACCTTTTAATAACTTCCTTTATAATTTTTCACCTCATTATATTTTTGTTTATATTATTACAACCTATGTTTTTCCTAATAGCTTCTTGACATTATTCCGTTATACATTTATACTTGGTATTCTCTAGAATTTTCACAACTGACGGTTGATAATAGTTCTACCTAGCTGTCACATAGTCTAATCTATGTCTACATTCACGTTTTGTTCCTTCCTACAGACTCTCTAGTTCAGCATGCAATCCTACATTAGGGTTGAGGTTAAATACTATTTCTACCGTTATGCATGTCAGTGTCTTGATCTTAGTCATCTAAGTATGTTATGTCAAACAATACTATTGTTATCCACATTAATTGGAATTCCTACATAATTTATGGAAATAAGTCCTAACCTAACTTTTGTCTCTATACCCCCCAGTTTCAAAGTCAAACACTGTTTCTACTATTACACATGTCTACATTCTAATCCTAGGTAGGTAATCATGTCACCTCTAATGAATATACTTAGCATCCTAAGAAATTATAAGTCATTCATGGTTCACAGCATGGTTCCTTGTTTGATAAGTTTCTAAGTTTCAGGATATATAGTCTCATCAGTCATTCATGTAATTCTTTTACATGTCAGACAGTTCATAAGAATTTCTATTCTAACAATTCTTATAGGATTTTCCAATTCTAAGGTATTTATGACAAGAAATCACACAATTATTCACACAACTCATATCATGCATGTACACACAATATATAGAGATCTACTCCCTTAGTTGTCATAAAACATTATTTCCTACTATGAATAATTTAAATCTTGAAAACCTCCTTTATTGTAATCTAAGTGATTATATTCACTTCTTAAGATCAGTGAACTTTAGATTAATAAAATTTATTTTTCCACAAGTGATCATTCACCATCAATCCAAAGTTCAAGGATGCATGTATCTGCATCTACAATTGTTCTGTCACTTTAAAAGAAAGGAAGGATCACACTCCTACTATTTGGATTAGTCAATAGTCATTTATACTTAATAACCAGTCTCTATATATGTCATAGAATAGTTCTATTCTAGCATATGAGTATATACATAAATTCAAGTATAGGCACATAAACACACCACACCATTTAATCACATATGATACCAAAATATATTGCACACAATTCACAAAAGTAGCCCCTAGGTTCACATGTTTCTATGGTCCATCCTAGGATTTCACTACAATCTACGGATTTCCCCAAGCCCTAGTCAACTTAAAACCTAGAGCTTTGATACCACTCTGTCATGCCTCAAATCCGAGAGATAGGATCTCGAGGATTCCAAGGAATTGACCTTCGGATCCACCATGTGGACATGGATAACTAGCCACAATATTCAACCACATCTAGGTTAATTAAAGTCTCAAAATAATTACATCAGTGGAAGTCTCAAATTAAAACCAACTATTAGCTCAACGTAAGTCAGTCAAGCTAACAACCCACAAATTAAAGATAACCTAATCTAATACAAGTTCGTACCCACTCGGTCAAGACCAAATCAATAATAAACCAACTCTACACCAACATAAAAATCAAGTATCTGAAACCAAATGAATCTCTTCTCCAGATCGGCACATCAAACGAACAGATCACCTGTTGCAATATAAGGGTCAGTCGAAGCCTCGTAGAGAAATCCAAAGAAGTTACAATAACTATCTTCATAGATGCATAACAACACAGATTTAATTCATACAATTTCAATCAACAGATAATACCACAGTCACAATGTATTAGCATGCTTATAATCATACTAAATCTCACATATATATCATGTATATCACATTCAACATTGTAATTTCATTACACTTGAAAATCACACAAGTAGTCATCATATCATAACAATTGTTCACATGGTCCCACTGTGACAAAATCATAGGACACACATGATTTCATCATGCATTCAACCCAATTCTCAAAGTCCCACTATGAATCCAAACATATCCTACATGATCCCATCATGCACACCACATCAACCACATAGTCCCACTATGTCTAACCAAACACCATCCACATGGTCACACCATGTAATACAAGCAAACACATAGTCTCACTATGTTCACAAACAATATCCACATGGTCCCACCATGTAATACAAACAAAAAAGTACCACATAATAACAAACACAGAGTCTCGCTATGTTCACAAACAATATCCACATGACTCACCATGCTACAGCTAGTAACAACATAGTCCCACTATGTTTCAAACAGAGTTCCACATGATCCCATCATGCTTCACAATCTAACCACAACCATGCCTTTAACACTGTACACATGGTCCCACCATGTTAGAAGTCCCAATCCACATGGTCCCACCACGTCACAACACACAACAATCACATCAAGCAATACACACCAACAATCACCTTAATTAATGCTCACAAACATTCACTTCAAGCATAACATGCAAATGAATGATGATATAATATGATGCAAATGTGCACATGAATGCTGTTGATGATGCATATGAAGGAGTAATTAGGCCTAGCCTAACCACATGCTCATTCAGAATCAATCCATTCTTTAATGGACTTGCCCACGGAAGAATGCACCATTCAATTCTTTAAGGCACTTTCACCTTACGGAAGAATGCACCAGTACCTTGATCTTTAAGGGACTTTCATCTCGTGGGAGAACAAGCCAGTAAACATTGTTCTTTAAGGGACTTTCACCTCACAGGAGAACACACTAGTAAACCTTGTTCTTTAACGGACTTTCATCACACGGAAGAACACACCAGTACACAGTACCATTCCTTAAGGAACTTTCACCCACGGTAGAAACACATCATTACACAAAACATAGTCAATCCCATTGACAACAAGTGGATGCTTCCAACACCACTCTCAACCATATAATCAGTACCTAGTCAATCCCATTGACTACCAGTGGATAATCCCAGCACCACTCACAAACCATACAGTGGATGCTCCCAGCATCACTCACAAACCATACAGTTGATGCTTCCAGCATCACTCACAACATAATTCAAACATCACAATCATTCACACACAGATAGTGGATACTCCTAATACCCCTCATATATCATACAATTCATCATTAGAACAAGGCATAAGCTTGAACAGTGAATGCTACAAGCACCACTCAAACCAGTTGTAGACCAAACATATAATCACTCCGATGGACTTCTAGTGGATACTCCCAGTACCACACACATCGTACTTAGTCACACATCATAGTCAGTCATACTGATAACCAGTCTATCATGTAACTCATATCATATAAATACAATGAATCGTTTTGCAGTGAATCTAACCATACATTCATGTTCCAATCATCTATTGGAGTTTCCTCATAAAGTTTGAAGTCTTTTGTGCTTCGGTAGATGCTCGATATGTACCGAATGATTTACCGAGGAGTTCGGTTGATGCCTCAATATGTACCGAGCTTTGGTCAATCATCTAGAGAGTTAGATAATTCTCAATAGATGTCTCGGTATGTACCGAATGATCTATCGAGGAGTTCAGTTGATCTCTCGGTATGTACTGAGCTTCGGTCGATCATCCAAAGAGTTAGATAATTCTCGGTAGATGTCTCGGTATGTACTGAATGATCTACCGAGGGTTTCGGTCGATGTCTCGGTATGTACAAAGCTTTGGTCGATCGTCCCGCAACTTTCACTAGTTTAGTAGATGTCTCGGTATGTACCGAATGACCTACCGAGTGGTTCGGTCGATGTCTCAGTATGTACCGTACAGTTCAGCTCAGAATTTGGTTTTCTCCTAGGGTTTCATGTACATCATAAAAATACATTTTTTTTCTTCTAAGTACTCAATAACATTACATATCATCATGAACACGAATCAAACTTAACACATTGGGATCCAACCAACATACCTAGTTAAACATGAATGAATCAATCATTCAAGATGTAGATCATACCAGAAATCATATTAATTACTGATTTATCATATTCATCCAATCATACATCAAATGTGCAAAAATCATCAGATCTTAATATTATAAACAAACATCCAATAATTATCATGGAATTAAACATGTGAGATTCAAGCCATTCGATCATGCAAAGAACCCTAACACATTATTAAGATCTATGGATATAACTATCGTAAAATCGATGGGAATCCCTACCTTATATTTTTCTTCTTTCTTTTTAGCTTTTCTAGCCTTCTTCTTCCTACAATATTGCATTCTCTTCTTTTCCTCTCTTTCTTCTTTTTCTTTCTTCCGTCTTGGTCTCCTCATTCTTTCCTCTTCTATAGAAACTAAACCTGAACTCTCCCTTCTCTTCCTTTGTTTTGGATGTCCAACTTAGAGAGAATGGTTCTCTCTCCTCCTTCCTAGCTTCTAGGTGTTCTACTGCTAATGAAGTACTCTATCTGTTAGTTATCAAAATTCAAATTTGAATTATTTGAATTTCAATTGAAAGAAGAAATCGTGTAATTGTTTGTTTTTGGTTTTTGGTTTTTTTCCCTCACTAACCTTGTCCTTCATTTTATTTACTTATTTACGTCCTATTGGACTTCTTATTGGGTTTTGAGCCCAGTTCAATTACTTATGTGTTAAGGTCTATTTAGATTAGATGTCCATCCCAACACATTTAATCCTTAGTTAATTATATGATTGCCCCATTGTTTTTCCTAAATTCTTAATTGGTCCAATACTACCATGTATCTTTCATAAAATCCCTGGTGCGTAATTATTAATTAATTAGGATTTAATCTATAATTTTCCAATTGGGTCCAGGTCACTACATTTTATTCTTAAAATTTTCATCTTCTCGAGCACACAATCTCCCCTTCAATCTAATACTCCCATCTCCTTCCCGAGTCCAATCAGGTTTTTATCATCAGTTGCTAGCCTTTGCAACCAATCATCTCTCATCTGGGCTTCAACAATCATCTCCTTCAAATCTGGTTTGATAACCACGGTAAACAACTTCGCCTTTGCTCCTTTGATATCTATTTTAACTCCAAGGTCTACTAATATTTCAAATAATTTCCACTCTTGAACTAAGAGTTTGTTCCAAAAGACTCCTAAGCTTCATGCTTAAAGTATCTGCTACAACATTAGCTTTACCTGGATGATACTGAAGTGAAAAGTCATAGTCATTCACCAATTCCATCCACCTTCGCTGTCTCTATTTAACTCTTTTTGTGAAAATAGATATTTCAAACTCTTATGATCCGAGAATACCTCAAATGTCTCTCCATAGAGATAATGTCTCCAAATCTTAAGAGCAAAAACTACTGCTACCAACTCCAAATCATGTGTAGGATAATTCTTCTCATGAATCTTCAATTGTCTGGATGCATAAGCTATTACTTTCCTATCTTGCATAAGAACACAGCCCAATCCCAAAAGTGAAGATTCTGCATAAATCTTAAACTTGACTCCACTTCTTAGAAGAACTAAAATTGGAGCTGGTGTAAATTTTTTCTTGAGTTCTTGAAATACATTCTCACACTTTTCTATCCATTGGTACTTCACATCTTTTCTGGTCAAATGAGTGAGTGGAATGGCAATACGGGAAAATTCTTCTATAAATCTTCTATAGTATACAGCCAAACCCAAGAAACTTTGGATTTCGGTTCTTTGGTCTTTCCCAATTCAACACTGCCTATACTTTAGATGGATCTATGGAAATCCCATCCTTAAACACCACATGTCCTAAGAATTTCACCTCTTCTTTCCAGAATTTACATTTCTTAAACTTTGCATATAATTAATGATCCTTAAGTGACTGAAGTGTAACTCTAAGATGTTCTTCATGTTCTTCCTGAGTCTTAGAATATAATGTCGTCCACAGATACTACTACAAACTGATCAAGGTATAGTTGAAACACACAGTGCATCATGTCCATAAAAGTTGATGGTGCGTTTGTCAACCCAAAAGGCATAACAACGAATTCAAAGTGACCATAAAGAGTCTTGAAAGCTTATTTAGGTATATCCTCCACCTTAATTCTAAATTGGTGCTAACGTGAACTTCGATCAATTTTTGAGAAACACTTAGCCCCCTTTAGTTGGTCGAATAAATCTTCAATCCTTGGCAAAGGATACTTGTTCTTCACTGTGACTCGATTCAATTGCCGGCAGTCAATACACAATCTTGAGGATCCATCATTCTTCTTGAAAAATAGTACTGGGGCTCTCTAAGGTGATGAACTAAGTCTACTAAATCCCAGTTGGAGTAGCTCTTCCAATTGAATCTTGAGTTCCTTCAGTAGGTACCATCTTATAAGTAGCTAATGTTATCGGAGTAGCACCTTGAACTAAGTCAATTGAAAATCCGGTCCCTCTTTTTGGTGGTAATCCGGGTATGTCTTGGAATACATCCCCAAATTGACAAACTATAGGGATAGACTCAACTCCTTGTCTCCCTTCTATTGCACACAATTCAATTGCGGCAAGCTAATCAGTCATGTCTGATTTAAGCCCCTTAATCTTCACTAACGGTCCTCCAGAAATTACAAATGTGATGGTCCTACTATGATAGTCTATTTGCACTCGATATGCAGTTAGCCAATCTGTACCTAGGATCACATCGTATCCCTCCATGTCCAAGATTATCAAATCATTAGGCATAGTAATTTCTCCCACAAAAATAGAACAAGACTTATACACCCTACTCAAAGGTACAAAACCTCCTACATGATTCTCCACTAGCAAATTATAATCTAGTCCAACACTGTCCAAACCCAAGGTATGCATAAATGAATGAGATATAAATGATAATGATGCTATGGTATCAAACAACACATGAGCTGACGTAGAGAAGATAGGTAGGATACCTTCTAACACTCCCCTCTACAGTTGTTGGTTATACACTTTCTCTTCTCCTAAGTCAGTAAGCTGATTGATGGCATGCAATTGAATTCTTGGTGGTTGATATGCTCGTTGTTGCTATTGCAATTGTGGAGGTTGTTGATATTGTGGAGCTGTGGGCCTTGGTCCTCTTTCCTGGTTTTGCTGTTGTTGTGGGGGTACTTGTTTTGGAATTGGTGGTGCTTGACCTTGAGCAACTTGTGGATAATACGGCCTTGGCACGAACTGTTGTGGGGCAAACAAAGGTCTAGGCTAAAAATTATGGGGTCTTGACCCCCTTGAAATGTTGATGGTAGACGACAATTCCGCTTACGATGACTCATTTGGCCACACTTGAAAGATGCTTTATTTTCAGCCTGATCTGGTTGAACTAGTTGGTACTGAAATTGATACACCGGTACTCTACCCTTCTCAACTTGTTGCTTCTTGAATTGTTCTTGATTCCCCTTGAATCTATTTTCTTGTTGCTTCTCCTTATCCTTTTCTTTGTTCCTCTACAATTGTTTTTGATCTTGCATCTTCATATAATCCATGTTACTCTTTTCCACCTTCCTATCAATGTTAATCACGTCATAGTACCTAGTAAACTCTCTTGCTAACAATTTTGACTTGATACTCACCTTCAGTCCATTCTCAAAAAGAAGCAACTTCTTCTCCTTCGTATCTGCCGCATAAGGCGCAAATTGTGACAATTTAGTAAATTTTGCCTCATACTCGGTGACAGTCATGTTACATTGTTCTAACTTAATGAATTCAAGCTCTTTGTCCTTCCTCACACTCTTTGGAAAATATTTCTCCAAGAATAATATTTGAATCTCTCCCAAATCATTTGTTCTCCTCCCATTACCTCCAATGTAGTTTTCCACCATCTCCTAGCCTCTCCCTCCAACATGAATACGGCTAGTTTTATTTTCTCCTTAATAGTTGTGTTTTGACCCTTAGTGGGTAGTAATAATCTAAATGTTGGTTTGATCAGAATTTTTCTCATGATTGTGGATTTTAGTTAATAGAATTGGTTTAAATTTTATCAGACTTCCGTTGTATTTAGTATGCTCTGTTTTATATTGGATTATTGTTGGTTTGGCCGCATCCATGGTTTTGGATCCGAAGGTCATTCCCTTGGAAATCCTCGAGATTACATATCTCAGATTTGGGGCGTGACAGATTGGTATCAGAGCTCTAGGTTTAAGTTACCTAGGGTGAAGAGAACATAGAAGTGAACATTAGGATTCACATGTATGAATTGTGTGTTGAGTACTCT
>JAUPMG010131267.1:0-11487 GCA_031762675.1 Pachysandra terminalis | reverse complement strand
CCGTCCCAATATTACCCCATTATTTTCATCTCGATAGCGTATTATTATACGTAACGGATACCGAGTGAAATTCTGTTGGCATTCACTTTATGTAAAACTAACTGAGGTTTTGATCCTATTTTGGACGCTTTGAATTTTTGCATTGCCCTGACCACAAATAAGTGGGCGAATTGTGCCCTCTTGGTCAAAGCCCCTTAAAACTATGATGCGCACATAGAATATCTTACTTGAGTAGCCCGAATAGGGGTGATGATTCGCTAAAACATCTTGCTCAGTAATTGATTGGTCTAGTGTGGGGCTTACATGACTCGAATTTTGAACAACATACATGATTGCACAGCATATGTATTTGCGTGAATCACACTTGTTGATTACCCCTTTCATTGTTGCATGAGAATGCATTGCGTTCATTAATAATTGAACGATCATTCATTGCATTCACATTGCATATTACCATGTTATTGCATATATTCTATTTTAGTCTATGTTTATTATTGGAGAGTGGCTTTGACCCTATTCCAATCTAAAATATGGTTTAATTGATTTATTTACCGAGCTAAGTGTAACTGACGCCTTTGAGCAACATTTCAGGATCTTTAGTGAGTACGGAGTAGAACCATGGTGATTAAGGTGGAGATCAAGTCAAAGATGAATATAATAGATATATTTAGGATTTATTTGCTTATTTTAGTAGAATATGTAATAGGGATTATTTACTTAGATTTGTGTAATAAGTTAAGTCTCATTTGGCTTTCATTCTGGATCAGGAACGCATTCCATGAACTCATTCAATAAACTAATTTTAAAGGTTTTTTGATTGTGTTTGGTTAGCATGTTACAAAATAATTTCCAACGTAAAATAGATGTTTGGTTAACATTCACTAGAATGAGTTTTTTAAAAAAAAATTCACTTTTGTTTTCTTGTTAACAATAATTATTTCTATAAAATCTCATGCTCGTGCATATATTTTGCACACTTGTCTTTTCAAAGGTGGTGGTGGTGGTGCGGTGGTGGTGTGAGTGGTGGGATGGTAGTGGTTGTTGTGGGGTGGTGGTGGTTAAGTTGGGGTGGTGGTGGTTATGATGGGGTGGTGGTTGTGGTGGGGTGGTGATGTGGGTGGTGGGATGGTGGTGGTTGTGGTGGGGTGGTGGTGGTTATGTGTAACAACACGAAAACCAGAAATAGAAAATTCTTTTTATATAAGGGTATAATAGTAATCAGATAAGCTATACACTTATGTAATAAACTATATACTTACCCTAATCTATATTATTATATTAAGACCATATATAAACACACATAATAACCTATTATATTGTTTAAGTCTTATTTAACTAAGTGTTGGGCTTAATTGAATTTTCTTGGGCTTAAATAAAATCAATTGGGCTTATAAACCTAAATTTGGCTTAAGTGATTAAGTAAGGATCTTAATTAATTAATTAGCTTAATGGGCTTAAGGCCCAAAACACACAATTTAAACTAAAAACATGTTAATCTCTTTTTTATTAAAAGCCTTCTAGAAAACTTGTTAGAAAGTGATTCGGATTCCCAAACAACTTAAAAATGAAGCCTATTAGTTGTATTAGGATTTCACATTAGAAAAGGTAATACAAGACTAATTTAAGTAAAACTAGGACACTAATCTAGGGCTGAGATTTCGCAGGAACATCTAATCTACATTAAATGGCTAGGATTAATTACAATTAAAGGGCTAATCCTAAATCAATAGGGAACTAAATTAGATAATAATTAGAACACTTTAATTAATGGTTAACATTGTGTAGGAACACATTAATCTAATCTAAGGGTAGATAAAAAATCCTAAGCTAATAAGGATTATAGTGATTAGTAAGATAAACCTTAACTAATCCTAAGAAAAGTAGGATGAGACTAGATTAGATAGAGTAATCCTATTAAAGATTAGAACACGGAACTAAGGGGTAGGATTAAAAAAGACAATGAACCTAATCTAATTAGGATAAGGTTAGGTAAGTAATGATTAACTGACACTAGAACTAGGACACTTTAATCTAAGGGCTGAAAATTAACTAATCTAATCTAAAGGCCATTAATGAAGATATAATCCTAAGCCAAGTATAACTCTAGATTAAGTAGGAGACACATCACAAAAACTATATAAACATTAGAGGGGACGTGAGAATCATTAAACTAAAAGAGTGAGAGAGTGTGGTCGAATCTGCTGGAACTCCAAGAGCTTGGAGAAGAAGAACAGTTCAGATTTGAACTGAGAAGAAGAGGAAGAAGATCCGACGAAGAACAGCCAAGGTAAGTAATTCGATTAATCTTTATTTTTGATTTGGATATAGGTGAGATGCAATATTCAGTGATTATGACATAGCACACTATTACAAATCAAAGAACAAGTTACTTTATTTAAAAATATAAGCTTTCAATGCATGATCATCCTAACTAAGGTAAGTTGTAGTTTTGCCTGATATTTTGATTAACTTAGATTTGGAATGTGATTTTATTATGAGTCTTTGTTGATGATTTCTACTAAAAATAATTTAAAAAACAAGTTTCGAGAAGTTTCTTGTTTTCTGGGAAAACAGGCAGACTGTCAGTTCACCCAGGTGGGATCCGGCAGACCAACCGGTGTGCCGGTTCGCCTACCGGACACCATATGTATTGCTGGAACTCTGCCTAGCCCACCGGAAGACTAACCGGCGTGCGGGTTAGTCTTCCTATAGACATATTGTAGATATTTGTGAAACTTAGTCTTTGCTTAGCCCACCGGTGTCCAACCGATGTGCCGGTTAGCCTGCCGGTGGCAATGCTTGTCTGCATATTTGAATTTTGGTCCCTGCATAGCTTGCCGGTGGACAACCGGTGTACCAGTTAGCCTGCCGGTAGGGTTATGGTTTTGCATATTGCTTGATGTCGGCCTCTGCCTAGGCTGCCGACAGACCAACCGGCGTGCCAGACAACCCAGGTTTACTTGGTTGTAAGTTTTACCTATTTAATGGGACTTGATTGATCCTAATTAATTGTGTTGATTTTTGATGATTTTATGACATGTTTAGATGATTGATTTAATTAATTTATATTTTAATATGTTTCTTCATATGATATTCATGATTATTCTTGATTTGAATACTATAAGGTTTATACCATGATTTATGTCCTCATATTGATCATTACAAGTTATTTCACTATTGTACACCAATTGTATGCTTAGTTAGTGTGCACAACATAGCCTGATTGCGTTACATCAGCTGAATGTACTGATTTAACAGAAAGTGGTAATGATTCTAATATCATACAATGGTGAGGAATTCTCGGATGGACTGATTATTTTGGTTGAGGGATTTGGCCATCCTAATAGTACCCCATTTTTCTCATCTCGATTGCGTATTATTATACGTAATGGATACCGAGTGAAATTCTGTTGGCATTCACTTTATGTAAGACTAACTGAGGTTTTGATCGTATTTTGGACGCTTTGAATTTTTGCATTGCCCTGACCACAAATAAGTGGGGGAATTGTGCCCTCTTGGTCGAAGCCCCTTAAAACTATGATGCGCATATAGAATATCTTACTTGAGTAGCCCGAATAGGGGGATGGTTAGCTAAGACATCTTGCTCGGTAATTGATTGGTCTAGTGTGGGGATTACATAACTCAAATTCTGAACAACATGCATGATTGTACAATGTATGTATTTGCATGGATCACACTTGGTGACCACCCTTTCATTGTTGCATGAACATGCATTGCATTCATTAATAATTGAACATGCATTCATATTGGATTGCATTACATTGCATATCATATTTATCATGTTATTACGTATATTCTGTTTTTTCTATGTTATATCATTGGAGAGTAGCTTTGACCCTATTCCAATCTAAAATAGTGTTTAATTGATTTATTTACTGAGCAAAGTGTAGTTGACACCTTTGAGCATAAATATTTCAGTATCTTTAGTTAGTGGACTGCAGGACCATCGGGATCAAGGTGGAGACCAAGAAAAAGATGAAGATAATAGATATACTTAGGATTTATTTTTCAATTTTAATAGAATATGTAATAGGGATGATTTACTTGGATTTGTGTAATAGGTTAGTTAATAGGGATTTGTTTTAAAACATGAGAATAGGCTATTTCTTTATTTATTTTCCGCTGTGATTAACTTGACTGTTTTGGATGTAATAGACTTTGTAATTATTTCATTAATTTCATTAAAAGTAATTTATACAATTCTTATATGATATTTATATGGTTTGGCTCTTAATACTTTCCACTCCCATTGGGATATGGGGTGAGAGTCACGGTTTGAACCACGGGATTCCCAAGTGAAATTCCTTTAAGTTTGGGTCGTGACAAAAGTGGTATCAGAGCTTAAGTTTCCTGTGAACCTAAGTTTTTTGACCTTGATACCAAAAGTGATGTCAATGTCTAAGTTTCCATGTTTTAAATCAGATTCCAAAAGTTTTTGATTGTCGATATTTCAAAGGTTTTCTTGTGCTTTGTGAAATACTAACAAATCTGGGTTTTTAGTTTATGATAAAGAATCAGATGTTGTCTTCTCTTTCTACAGGTACTTAGTTGATTAACAATGGCCGAAAGAGATAGCGCGGATACTAGTACAGTAGCAGCACGTGATAAGGACGGTCAAAACCGACAACTTAGTGGGATTTTTGGAGAGATAGCCTCTATGATACGACAACAACAAGCACGAGTATGAGTAATGCGTCAACAAGCTGAAACACCAAGGAACATGAAGAAGGAATGGAAACCTAGAACCTATCAAGCCAATTTGCTGAAGGCTCGAAAGACACAAAAGCAAGGGAATACTCCAAGAATTGCCTCAAACCGGAAGTGTTACAACTGTGGGAAGTATGGACATCATCAACGTAACTGTCAGTCTCCAAAGGACCAACAGCGAAACTCATCACAAGAATCAAGGAACACTCAAAGAAATGGTAAGAAACGATGTTTCAACTGCGGAAAAAAGGGACATTGTCGAAAGGATTGCCGATTAACAAACAAACGATAGCAACAAACTCAAGAAGCAAAAGTCTACACCATGGAACAGCAACAAGACAAAAAAATTAAAGGTACTATTTGAATCTAGCAAAGGTTGATTGGTTACCAGAACATATCAAAGCTAAGTATCTTAACTTTTCTCAATTGGGGATTTTCGTATTTTTGTCTTATGGGGGATAACAGAAAATTTTATAGGGATGAATTTGTAATTAACAAAAATATAGGAGTTAGAATAGGAGTTAATTTAAAATTTTAGTAGTTAGCTACAAATTTAACTTTCACTGTTTGTGATTGGTGGATTGCATTATAGGAAACTAAAGTGCTTCACACATAATTATAACTCTTTAAGTTATACTGTGTGGCCAGTCAGGGTAGGTATTAATTAATTCATTAATAAAGGTTCATAAATTATTTAAAATACTATAATAAAATATTAATTAATTCAACAATAAAGACTGATAATTACTATTTAAAATAAATTATTTAAATCAATATACTTGCTGATATTTTTTTTTCAACCATATCCTTAGCAAGTAAAACTTAATTAATATTCTCTAACTAATTTAGTAATTTTGAGTATAAATCATAAGATAAGTTTCTTACATTCTATAAACTAAAGTAGATACAATATAAAGTATTTATATTTAAAATGCTATAAATTTACAAACTTAACTCCCTTAATGTAAAGTGTTATATCTAAATTCTATTTATTTATATATAATCAAAATAAAGTCATATTAAAGGTACTGTTAGATTAATTTTTAATAATTAATAGTTAATATAAATCCTAGGAGTATTAAAACAGTAACCATGTATATTAATTCAAAATAGTTAATATTTTAGGAGATTTCCTTATAAGTATTAAGATAGATAGTAAATATAATAACTATCTTGTTATTTAGTATACTATTCAAAAATTTTAAACTTTAAATATGATTTCTCAAATTATATAAATAAATATAGCTTGTTACAAACTGGAATTTAATAAGTATTGTTAATACCTGAATGTGCATGGTCATTAGGTTGACCAAATCACCATACATTAAACCCTAGGATGGTTAGATAAATGATCCCTAAACATTTCATGACTTGAACCAATTTTCCTTGAACCGGCAGACCAGTTGGTGTACCGGTTAGCCTGTCGGGTGGAAATTCCTTTGACCTGGGCACAGGCAGGCTTCTACTTAGCCTACTAGTGCCTACCGGTGTGCCGGTAGTCTACTGGTAGAGTTTCACCACCCTACTGGTGTGCCGACACCTTACCGGAACTCTACCGATAAGTTTACCTGGTGTATTAAACGTCCTAGTCCAATTGGTGTGCTGGGACCCTATCGGTACCCTGCCGGTTCAGCCAAAACTTATCCTACACTGTAGCTGACCTACCAGTGTACCGGAACTCTACCGGTAAGCCACAGTGAACCTAAATCAATAATTTAAAACCCTAAAAATCTTTTTGATAAACCTAACCAATTTTAGGACTTCTTATACCCTAGAATTGACTCTCTTTAACCCTCCAAAATAAAGTGGTTTCTATATAAAATTTTATTTAAGAGATTTTAAGATTTTTTTTTTTTATAAATAACACCTATATGTTTTCAAATGACTTTAGATTTTTATATATATGTGTGTGTGTGTGTATATATATATATATATTTATAATTATATAATGGTTTATAATTATAAACTTGCTCGTATAAAAGTTTTATTAAGTAAAGCCTTCCAGAAAGAATTATATAAAAAGTTATTATATTATAACAAAATAATAATAATGATAATTATTCATAGATTGATTTTCTTAAAAATTTGTATTGCTATAAAAATTATTATTTAAGTAAATTCATTAAGGAATCTTAATAGAGGTTATATACATATTTTCCATATACTTTTAGGTCCTTAAAAATAATTATGATTATATATATATATATATATATATATATATATATATATATATATAAAAAAAATATATATATATATATATATATATATATATATATATATATATATTTACCAAACATATTTATATATAAAAGCTGTTCTTATAAATAATATCATGAATTATGGAAACTATTGTCTTAATATATGCAAAGTTATTTTTATGCTTTCTATCAGTTTAAAAATAATGCAATCCACTTTAATAATAATATAAGTGTATATGTATTTTGAAACTAATTAATTAAAAACACCCAGGCACTTTATTTTCGAGGACGAAATTCATTTAAGGAGGATAGAGTGTAACAACACGAAAAACAGAAATAGAAAATGCTTTTTATATAAGGGTATAATAGTAATAAGATAAGCTATACACTGATGTAATAAACTATATACTTACCCTAATCTATATTATTATATTAAGACCTTATATAAACACACATAATAATCTATTATATTGTTTAAGGATTATTTAATTAAGTGTTGGGCTTAATTGAATTGGTTTGGGCTTAATTAAAAGCAATTGGGCCTATAAACCTTAATTGGGCTTAAGTGATTAAGTAAGGATCTTAATTAATTAAGTAGCTTAATGGGCTTAAGGCCCAAAATCCACAATTTAAACTTAAAACATGTTAATCTTGTTTTTAATAAAAGCCTTCTAGAAAACTTTAGTTAGAAAGTGATTTGGATTCCCAACCAGCTTAAAAATGAAGCCTATTAGTTGTATTAGGATTTCACATTAGATAAGGTGATAAAAGACTAATTTAAGTAAGACTAGGACACTAATCTAGGGATGAGATTTCACAGGAACATCTAATCTACATTAAACGGCTAGGATTAATTAGAATTAAACAACTAATCCTATATCAATAGGGAACTAGATTAGATAATAATTAGAACACTTTAATTAATGGTTAAGATTGTGTAGGAACACATTAATCTAATCTAAGGGTAGATAAACAATCCTAAGCTAATAAGGATAATAGTGATTAGTAAGATAAACCTTAACTAATCCTAAGATAAGTAGAATAAGACTAGATTAGATAGAGTAATCCTATTAAAGATTAGAACACCTATTAATCAATGGTTATTATTAATTAGACTAATATAAGGGGTAGGATTAAAAAGACAAGGAACCTAATCTTATTAGGATAAGGTTAGGTAAGAGTAAGGATTAACTCACACTAGATCTTTGACACTTTAATCTAAGGGCTGAAAATTAACTAATCTAATCTAAAGGCTATTAATGAAGATATGATCCTAAGCTAAGTATAACTCTAGATTAACTAGGGGACACATCAGAAAAATTATATAAACACTAGAGGGGACGTGTGAATCATTAAACTAAAAGAGTCAGAGAGTGTTATCAAATCTGCTGGAACTCCAAGGGCTGGAGAAGAAGAACAATTCAGATTTGAACTGAGAAGAAGAGGAAGAAGATCTGACGAAGAACAACCAAGGTAAGTAATTTGATTAATATTTATTTTTGATTTGGATATAGGTGAGATGCCATATTCAGTGAATATGACATAGCACACTATTTCAAATTGAAGAACAAGTTACTTTATTTAAAACTATAAGCTTTGAATGCATGATCATCCTAACCAAAATAAGTTGTAGTTTTGTTTGATATTTTGATTGGGTTAGATTCAAAAAGTGATTTAATTATGAGTCGTTGTTGAATATTTCTACTAAAAGCAATTTAAAATACAAATTTCGAGAGGTTTGTTGTTTTCTGGGCAAACTGGCAGACTACCGGCGTGCCGGTTAGCCTGCCTGTTCACCCAGGTGGGATCCGGCAGACCAATCGGTGTGCCGGTTAGCCTGCCAGACACCATATGTATTGTTGGAACTCTGCCTAGCCCATCGGTAGACCAACTGGCGTGCCGGTTAGTCTGCCAGTAGACATATTGTAGATATTTGTGAAAATTAGTCTCTGCTTAGCCCACCGGTGGCCAACCGGCGTACCGGTGGCATTGCTTGTCTGCATATTTGAATTTTGGTCCCTGCCTAGCCTGTCGGTGGACAACTGGTGTACCTGGTAGCCTGCCAGTAGGGTTAAGGTTTTGCATATTGCTTGATGTTAGCCTCTGCCTAGGCTGCCAACAGACCAACCGGCGTGCCGGATAGCCCAGGTTTGCTTGGTTGTAAGTTTTACCTATTTAATTGGACTTGATTGATCCTAATTAATTGTGTATTGATTTTTGATGATTTTATGACATGTTTAGATGATTGATTTAATTTATTTATATTTTAATATGTTTCTTCCTATGATACTCATGATTATTCTAGAATTGAATGCTTTAAGGTTTATACCATGATTTATGTCCTCATATTGATCATTACAAGTTATTTGACTACTGTACACCAATTGTATGCATAGTTAGTGTGCACAATCACTACACATGCACAGCAAAGCCTGATTGCATTAATAACCATATTCTGGTCATGTGCTTGACCATACCATCAGACCTTCACATCAGTTGAAGGTACTAATTTGACTTAGAGTGGGTTCTCTTGGTATTTACAAGTTTGCCATCAAACTACAGGACTCATTCCTAAAATTTGGAATGAGGGTTGGACCTCATTCTGAGGTCATGTGTATTTTTCAAAACTCATTCTGAGAAACTCATTCCAAGGCTTGCGAACCAAACGTTCAATTTTTTGCCAAAATTCATTCCAAGGCTTGGAACACATTCCAAGTCCTGGAATGAGTTTAGAAAATGGGAACCAAACGGCACCTTAGTTAATAGGGATTTGATTTAAACACGAGAATAGGCTATTTCTTTATTTATTTTTCGATGTGATTTACTTGACTGTTTTGGATATAATAGACTTAGTTTATTTGATTATTTTCTGTAAAGATTACTTTAAAGGTCTTATATGATATTTCTATGGTTTGGTCTAATTACTTTCCACTCCCATAGGGAAATGGGGTAAGAGTCACATTTTGAACCTAAGGGATTCCCACGTGAATTTCCTTAAGTTTGGGTCGTGACATGAAGTCACAATGGTGGGACATCCTGGATAGTCGTATTGTGATCAAGAGGTAACATGCCATATCATCATGTCTAACAGATTTGCCTAGCATAGTAGAATTGTTTGTGTAGATCACCTTGGTGATTAATATGAATTAGGTGCACAGCATGCATGAAATTAGGACTGGACCTCATGCATTCATGCACATTAAATATTATTGTTGTTATATCCTTAATTTTCTTTGAATAGTGGCTGTGACCCTAAGTCAATCATATATTACTATGGACTTGTTTACTTACTGGCTTTTATAGCTCATGCTTTCTAGCAAACATCTTTCAGGATCTTTAAAAGAGGATGTAGTTACAGAGAGTGAGGCCAAAGAAGAGACCGTTGAAGACGAAGAAGATTTTTATTATGAGTAGTTGATTTTAATAATTTAAATGATATTTTGGATGTTTGTATTCTCTTTTTGGTACATGGGTTTTACTGAAAATATGATTTTAACCTAGAACTTTATTTTGTTATTTTCCGCTGCTAGAAATGAATGAATGGACTGCCACTCCATGTTTAAGGGGTGAGAGTGGCATCTCAAATCCTTTAGGGTTTCCCTAGTGAATCCCTAGGTTTGGGTTGTGGCAAATCTCCCATTAACAATTTAACAGTTAAAATCATTCAATCTTAACACATGCATTGGTAATTCAATCACATCCCTATATGAATATCAAAAACAGCAAAGTAGAAGAAAGGATACTATCATGCAAAATGCAGAAAACATAATGTATACTAAAACAAATTAATGCTATGCAAAGATGATGAATAAACACGAACAATACATCACACAATTTATAAATGTTAATTTAATGGAATTCCGGTGATCAGTCGATTCCAAGTTACCTTGGCATCCACTTTAATACAGCCAGACGAAACTCTCTTATCAAGTAACCTAGTTACTGGGCATCCATTTTAATACAGCTAGACACTGCGCTCTTACCTCCCATGCGTGGAACATGGTTTTGTTGGATTTTCAACCTACCGGGCTTAATCTCGTAACTCTTTTTCATGTTTGTTCCTCATGCATATCGAATGCACGGATGAGTCACTCAAGGACCATTCACCACAACTCATTTCTAACCTCATGCACACCTAATGCATGGATGGGTCACACAGACCATTCAACACAATGCATTCATGTTCCTCATGCATACTGTCACGACCCGAACCGAAAATTCCCGATTACTTAGGTTTTCAAGTTCAAGTGCACCCTTCACCCCGTATCTCTACGGATGTGGCTAACAAAATTAGATTCATAAGCGGAAGTTCTAACAGTTCTAGTAAGACATAAGTAACTAAAATACGACTAGAATTAAAATCTAATAATTTCTAGATTTTTACAGTCTTAGTCTAAACTAAAACATCAAGTCTATCAAAGTGCGCTACCCATTCCGAACTTCCTCTTTACGTCTGTGCTCCTGAACCTGAAAAATAGTAAAACAACAGACATAAGCTAAAATCCAGAATGAGTATACCAACTATGAAGTGTATTCACTCATGCTCCAGCATTTTGGGCTG
>JAUPMG010131246.1:0-11488 GCA_031762675.1 Pachysandra terminalis | reverse complement strand
AGTCTAAGTCAAATAGGTAACCACTTCTAAAATTTTAAATTACCCCTATATTTTAATTAATTACAAATAAATCCCTACAAAAGTTTAGGTTATTACAGTGTATCAGAAAGTACAGGATCCAAGCAATAGTGAAGGCCAGCTAGCAACCTCATGAAGGTTCATCCAAGAGGCCTGCTGAGAAAGTCCCTTGGGAAAACCCATTCTTCCGAAGCCATGATTTGGAAGAGGACAGCTCCTCTTCATCACCAACGAACCTCGCACAGTCCAAAGCTAGTTGATGTTCCTCCTTAAAAAGCTGAGTTCTCAATAATTCAATCCTAGACTCACGTGCCGCTATGCGAGTCCCTAGTTCTTGGTGAGAGGTGGAAGTAATCCTCAATTCCTTTTAGCGTGCAATATCTCCTAAGGCTGTCTCTACCTTCTGAAGATGGGCGATCAACCAATCTTGCTTCGTCCATATTGTGAGAGGATCCGCTAACTCCTGATTCATCTCTTGAAGATCTTCCAAAGAAAATGCTGACAATGGTGTCTTCCGAAGGTGCCACACTATAGAGCAGATGGTCGTGTAGAAGAAAGTCCGAGTTTTTACCAAGATGACAATCATATGTGCACCCGGATCACCATGGCGATTGATGATGCTTCGAAGAGTCGACCCATAAACGACAGGGATCCTGATGCCGCCAACTTGCATGCAGCGGGGTTCCAGATCGATAGGAAGCAAGATGGGATCAGTAAGAGTATGTGTGTCTCCCACGCCCAACAGCTCGTCAATCAGCAGATCATCCGATTAATTATCCAGCACGCCCATAGAGGGTGAAGCATCAACAACTGGCAAAGTCATGATCTTAGAGGCATGATCTTTGGGAAGCTCTAAATTAGGAGATGATGTCCTTCTCTGCTTCACGGAGGGAGAGATCACAGAAGCATCATGAGCCTCATCCAATCTTTTCCTCTTATCCACCCTCGAATCCCTTTCGCCTAAGATTGGTGAAGCCGTGGGAGTAGCATGTATCCCAGATGAAGGAACAGCATAAGGCAAAGGACTTATCACGTCATGCGAAGCCTCGTGAGAAACCTCTCTTTCAAACATGGGATAGCCAGTAACATATCCCACACCAGGAGTAGGAGGGCACCCGTGTTGACTAGCTTCCCTTAAGAAAAAAAAAGAGAAAGTGGGAAACGAATTGTATATGACATGAGGCAAAGCAGGATGGTTCATATGAGAACAATGTTGATAGCATGTTGAGTTGATAAATCGACCCATCTTCCTTAGCCGAAGAGGACGTGTGGGAAGCACTGGGAGAAGGTGCTATAGTCGCCATGCTCTTGGAGGAAATAGCAAAAGTATGGTTCTCACCAATATCCGGACTAACACGCTCAAAAATATGATCTTGATCCTCGCCCTCGCTGTCTTCTTGAATGTTTTCTCCCTTGGAATTCCCTTCGTCAGCGGAAATGTATTCTTCTTTAGGCGTGAAAATAAGAGACTTCCTTAGTGGGTGAAGAGTATGATCAGAAGGCAAGGTGGCCTCGTCATGCAACTAAACCAAAAGAAGAAAGAAAATGTCTTAACCAGATTTAAAGATAAAGCAAATATTGAAAGAAGCTGCACACTTATGGATGTATATATAAGAGAATATTAGACTAGAAGACAAAAGCTAACGTCAAGATGACGTCAGTGGAAGGAATTTTACCTGTTGACCGATGGTACAGTTGTATGAAGTAAATAGGATGAGTCAGCTGCTTTCGCATGTTTCATAGAAATTTTACAAGTACCTCCCTTTGAAGGTTTTTGGAATTGATCACGATGCCTTGGATGCTTTAGTCAAGGATGCTTCCTGGGTATCACAATAGGTAGCTTCTTTGGTACCTTGATTTGTGCAAATTTATGAGCATTACACCAAAAGTCGTACCAAAATTCAACCAGGCAATCTCCTACCACCAGCACATACTCAAGAGAGGTATGAAATAATTCCAAGAAGCCTCGCCGAGTATAAACTTGTCCAGACGAGTATGCCTCTATCTTGGGAGTAACCATGGAAGGAGGGGTTTGCATAAACCATAACTGCCGTACAAAGTGCTGAGGATTATAAGATGTAGCAAAAGAACCCTCACCTCGCTCTAACCAAGCTGGAAAATGTCCTGGGAGTATACTCATGATATGGGCAACAAGATCATGCAGCATGTTGGCACAATTGTTGAGAGGCTCCCTTCTCAAAGAAGCCGAGGTGGGATACTCCAAGGATCGTACACCAGGAAACAAGGCAAGATAAGGACGAAATATGAAGCAAGCCTCATCATCCATCAAAAGGACAGAATCAATATTCTTACCTTTCCGGGCACGTTCCCACAATGCCGCCAGGCAATGGTCCTTCCCGTCCACCTGAATCACACAAGGAGAACCATATCCTCTGAAGTGCTCTAATATGAACAACTGTAAGAAAGGTGTATGAATGAAGGTCTCTATCTCATAGCGATCGCATGATGAAGAAAGATCATCCACCAATAGATCCAACTGGTGGTATAAAATACCCAAGAACATAGGTGCCAAAGGGTAGTGAGCAGCTCTTGACATACGTACAGCCATAGCAAAATGGCCACTATGTACCTTCTCATAAGGCGGACACTCAAAAAGATATCGTGAAAGGAACAATGTAATGAAGGCTGCAAGCTTATGGGAAGAATGATACCCGTTACTAATGCCTTCCTCGGGCACGTCCTCGGTTTTCTTTAAAGGCTTCACATCTTTAAAGAAATACCTGATCCAATGGCTAAAAGTGGCATGACCCGACATATCAGCTCGGCACGAACCATCATAATACCTCGAAGGGAACCTAGCCAAGCACTATGCTTCTGCCAACACCGCTACCATCTTCATCTCGTCATCATCAATGAAGATGTCTAAGGAATCCGAGTCACCTAAAATCTCCAGACCTAATAACACGTGAACGTCTTCAAGAGATGGAAAAAACTCACCCCAAGACGCTACGAAAGTGTGTGTCTCCTTGTTCCAACGATGGATGAGAGCCTGTAAAACCTCACGATCTACATTCAGGTTTGTCTCAGAGCATGCTTGAATGGTGTTCACTAAGCCACATTGTTCAAGAATTTGTTGGAGAGATTCTTGAACCATCATGTCTTGACACCTCTCAATCCAAGAAATTGGGTGTCGTGAGTGTCCCTCAAAACGTATCTTGCTAGGAACATAAGCTCCAGTTTCAAAGTTGATATGAGGGATTAAGTCGCAAGGTGGTGGTACCCCTTCCACAGCTGGTATAGAAGGAAAAAAGACACCCCGTGGTGCTCACTTGGTTTTTTTTTTTGCCTAGGTCGAGGAGGGATAAAACCCCATAAGCCATACATCAAAGGATCACTTTGAGGCTGATTCCTTGAAGATCTAGAAGCTTCCTTGTCATACGAACGCCTCAAACCCTTGGATGGTTCCTTCTCAATAAGACACCTCAAGGAGCCAGATCTCTCCCTCTCATAGGAACATCTTGGAGGTTTGGAAGAGGTAGATACCTTCTTACCAATGTTGAACAAGCACTCACTCCCCAAACAAAAATTTTGATCAACAATATTCGTGAGCTGCAAAAACAATGTTTACCTCGAAGCGCCCGTGTGCACGGTTTGGCAAAGGCGTGGAGTACGAATATGACACCCCTTGCACAAATTGGAAAAATGATTAGAACAAAGGCAAGATGCCCTCTTGCACAATTCAGCGAACACATGAGGCGCAGGTAATGATTTCCTTGTTTCTTACGAATTGGAGACTATTTCTAACCAAACTTTGGAGAAGAATGAAAGGAGCAATAGCAAATGTCCTCAAAATCATTCATAATAGAAGGATTGTGACAAAAAGGGGCTATAAAGACGATTTCCTCTCACGCCACGGAACCATGTAAAGCACATGTCCATCTTTTTCTCTCCTTTGGGTGATAAGTCCAAGAAAAAAAAGAGAATCTCACTTTCTTGAGCCCATCTATCTTATATAGTTCCTTCTCTTGTGCTAAGAGGACCTAATGATTGCAAGATTGAAATAAAAATATATAAATAAAAAAAATTGTCAATTGCCTTTTCTTTTCTCTCTCTCTCTCAAAAAAAATAGGTAGAGAGAAAGTTTGTTACACCTCTCTATCTCAAATGCAAAGAGTAAGTGGCCTTTCATTTGTTATTTCATATATGTACATGTGTGCAACATTTTCTTTCTTTATTGATATTTGTTATCTACTTATCTACATGTGAACTACCCCGGGTCAAGTGGACCCAGATAGATCGGGTAAATTGGAGTCACCACCATTCATTGGGTTCGGGTGTGAATGGTCACCCATGGGTTGGTTTGATCTTAAAAATAGACCCAAAAAATAAAATTAAAAATGGTCTAACCAGATTGGGTAGGGAGGTTTAGTTAAGAGAGCAGGAAGGTGTTAGTCATCCGCTCTCTTCTGGTTTAACCGGTTACCTGGTCTAATTTTATTTGGCCAATTAAATTAAAACACTAAAATAATAAAACAAACCGATAAAGTCTCTAAAGATCTAAAACCAAAAATAAATAATACTATTAAAATCCTAAATATAAAATATCTTATGATAAAAAAAATATCTAAAAATCCTAAGATACTTAAAGACCTAAAAGCATCTCAAAATAAATATAAAAATAAAAAATAAGATATCCTAAAACCTAAGGATCTCAAAACTAGTCTAATCCTAAATAAGTAAATCTAAAAAGCCTAATCTCAAAAATAATAATAAATAAAATGCATCTAAATAAATTAACATCCTAAAACACTAAAAATCTAGAAACAACTAATAAAATAAAAATAAAAATAGAAAATTCCTAAATCAATATCGAAATCTAAGTTCCAAAAACTAAGAATACTAAAATGAAACTAATCCTAATCCTACTAAACCAATAACAGAAAAGAAATAAAAAATTAATGATGAATTTAGATTATCCAAGATAATAAATAAACCAAAAAATAAATAAATAAAAAATAAAAAAACACCCATAAAAATTCATCCATTTGAATCAAGATTAGATTACTATAACCATGGATTAATCAGATTCATTAAAAATAAAATAATCCATAGCATGCTTTCAAAACATCTCTAATCCTCTTGATAAAAAACAAAAAATAAATAAATAATTTAAATACCTGTAGTAGCAGATTGCACTCTTTTTTGACTTTCGACTTCTGAAGAACTCGGCTCGGCCGGCAATAATGGCGGATCAGAAAAATGCAATTGGGTCTTTTTGCAGATTTTTTTAAAAGGGTTTCTGTTAGGGGTTTGAATCTAGACAAAGGGGTTAAATTGGGGTTTTCGGATGGGTTTTGACAGCTGACGAACAAGAAATTGGAAGGGGGTTTTTTTGCTGGATTTTTGCAGGGTTAAATGGACAAACAGAACAATTTATGACTGTATTTTTTAATTTTTGCAGTTTTAATGGATGGGGACAAACTAGTTTTGGGGGGTTTTACCTAGGGTTTTGATCAGAGTTTCTATGAGGTTTGGATGGGGTTTAGATCTAGGTTTGATTTGGTTGGGGTTTGCATCACATAATGATTGGGATTTTGGATATGGGTTTTGCAGGTTCATATTCGATTGAAGAAGATAGGGTTTCTATAGGGTTCTAATGGGTTCCTAATGAAGGGTTTGAACTGGTTTAGCAGGGTATACGAACAGCTAGTAGAAGGGGATTTTGGCTGGGACGAACTGGATTTTGGAGTAGGGTTTTTGGGGGTTTTGACTGCTGACGAACAGAGGGATTTTGATGGGTTTTAGGTTGGGAAGACGACCTGTACAGATAGGGTTTTGGGTTGATACGGCTCTAGGGTTTTGATGGGGAAGATGGATGGGCTTTTTAGCTTAGGGTTTGCAGAATTTGGATGGAGAAGAAGAAGCAAGAACCGGCCCTTTTCTGATTTTTTTTTTCCTTTTGCAGCTTTTTCCTCCCCCTTTTCCTTCAACCTCAGCCCCATTTTACAGCCATGGATGGCTAAGAACAAATACTCCTCTTTCAATCTTTATCTTCATCTTCTCTTCAATCCTAATCTCCAAATTTCTCTCCTCCCTCTCTCATCTCTATCTTCAAACCCTAAGGGGAAGAAGAAGAACCTCCCCAATTTTCCTTTCTTTTTTCTATTTTTTATTTTTTCTTCTTTTTTTTTTAATCTTTTTTTTTCTTTAAAACTAATCTAAATCCAATCCTAATCTAAATCAATTTCTAATTAATCTTAATCCTAAACCAATATCTAATTAATCCTAATCCTAAACCAATGTCCATTTAAAACCATTTTTGTTAATTATACACCTAATCCCATATTTTTAATTATTTAAACCCAATATTTATTAAAGACCAGAAATACCCCTGTCACTACCAATTGCAGAATTCGATCAAATTACAACCATTCAAATTACATCAAAAGATCAAATCCGGAGTCGGAATATTTTTCTGATTTTCAGAAGTCCCAAATTTGACCCAAAATATCGTTAGGGGTAAAACGATAATTTTCTCCTATGATCTAGGAACTAGACGATTGTATACTCATTGGAACACATTTTCTGTCTAGAATTCATCTATACAATCAAAAGTGGTAATTTGGGGAACGACAAAGCGCATGGGGTCCACTGAGGTTATTTTGGTAATTTCATTGATTTTGAGGGGTTTTAGTGAGACTTGTGGCTCAAATGGATTTGGGATTGAAATTGGGATCGAACATGAAAAGGTGCCAAGCTCAAGCCTCCAGAAGCTGCAAAGATCAAAAAGCAATTATTTTCCGCAAATTGGGGTGTCTACACTATTCACATTGTTCATTTTCTTATTATTATGCACACAACCATAAACTGAAGTTTATGATCGTGATCAGGGGGACATAAATGTAGATACACAAAATATGAAGGCAAGACATTGGCTGAGTTTTGACCTCAAGGCCATGAAAGATCAACTCGCAAAGGCAGGCCAGCAAAAGATAGAATATTCACAAACTGGAAAATGGGACGTCATCCTTCACATAAAGATAGGGCGTCCTCCACACACTAAAATTTGGCGTCATGATGCGAACCTCGATTGACTTGCTATCGAGACCCAACAACAAGGTTGGATTATTTTCCCAAGAAAGCTAAAATGCAGAATTTGATAGAAAGAAACGAACTCCGACCCGACGTTTATGAATGAAACGTGAATCAAAAGTATGAAGTAGCAAGAAACTAAAATTGCAGAAATGTGATAGAAAGAAAAAGAACCTCGACCCATCATTTATAATTGAAACGCGAACCAAAATGTATGAAGTAACAACCCTGACCCGATGATTATAAGTGAGTCACGAACCGAAGGTATAAACTGAACGCCACAAGGAAGAACTCCTTGATAAGTTCACAAGTTCTTTGAAGAACCAAAAGAGGAAGCAATCTCAGCGTGCAAAATGTTGTTGTATAGCTTGCAACGCGACGGGTGACTCCTCATGCATTTCCCTGTTTGATGTATCCCCCGTGGAAGACATTGTTTTTTCTCAGTCGCTTGATCGATCGCACAATGCTCGATCGCAAGATGGTGCAATCGATCTCAATGTACTGAACTCTTTTTTTTTTTCTAACTACAGAGAAATGTTATAAACAATTCCGAAAACTGTATAGAAAGTTAGAAACAGATCTGAAAGCTATAGAGAAATGTTAAAAACAATTCCAGAACTATAGAGAAATGTAGAAACAGATCCTCACAACACTCCCTCACGTGTTTGCACTCATATTATGATACTCACACTAGTGTTTCACTCTTAAATTGGTCTTACACTCTATTGCCTTTTTCCACTCGTAGCTGCCCCTTTCAGTTCTTTAATGAACCAATAAACTTTAAGCAAGAAATTCAACTTGTAGCATTTAAATCAATACCGATGGCAAAAGAATATTGTAGAAGCAACGAATTCAAAGGAAGAAGATAAAGATCAGAAAGGAAATGGATCAAGATGATAATTGCTCGATCGCAAAAGTGCGATCTATCTCAGTGTGCTAGATCGCAAAAACAGTGCGATCAATATCAATGTGCCTTTTTTTATTTGTACTGGGTGCACGACACAAAGTAAGACAAGAATTCTCTTTTCTTTTCTTTTATATATATATATATATATATATATACTTGGTGCACGGCACAAAACAAGAACAAGGCACAAAATAAGAACACAGAATATGAGCACAATACGGAAACAAGATAGAATGATTAATAGAGAACGAAAGATAAAATGATAGTAAAACCAGATTTTAGAAACCTAGCTTTGATACCAAATGATGCAAACTTCGATTGACTTGCTATCGAGACCCAAAAACAGGGTTGGATTATTTGCCCAAGAAAGCTAAAATGCAAAATTTGATAGAAAGAAAAGAACTCCGACCCGACGTTTATGAATGAAATGCGAATGAAAAGTATGAAGTAGCAAGAAACTAAAATTGCATAAATGTGTGAGAAAGAAAAAGAACCCCAACCCACCGTTTATAATTGAAACGTGAACCAAAAGGTATGAAGTAACAACCCCGACTCGGTGACTATAAGTGAGTCACGAACCGAAGGTATAAATCTAAACGCCACAAAGAAGAACTCCTTGATAAGTTCACAAGTTCTTTGAAGAACCGAAAGAGGAAGCAACCTCATGTTTTTATTAAAATCCAAAAGTGTCTTTCTTCATTACATTGCAGGCTATTTATAGCTTCAGCCATACACATCAACTATAATGGAAAGAAAGCTAATTGAGATCTAAAACAAGAAAGTAAGACTAAGAAAGGATAAAAATTAAGATCCTAAAATTCAGGAATAATTCAGCTTGAAATTAGCAGCTCATCCACGCTTAAGGAAGGTCTGAAGTAGGTACGTTAATCTCTAAAATCACACCAAAAATATGCTCCACCCATAGCTGGAGTTGTGCTCGATCGCATTACACTTGATCGACTGTGCCCTCATCAACAACTTGTATTAAATTTATGATGCCTTCGCCTTCCTTTTCCAAGCTTGGAATGCCCCGTTTTAAAATCAGCCCAAATCTCTTGAATCAGCCCATTAAGTGCTTCTTTGATCTTCTTGGGTCTTGCTCTAGTAATAGGCCCAAATGGAACATGCAACAGATCCTTTGACAGTGCTTGTTGATGTTGGTTCTCATCACGCCATGCCTCGCATAAAGATGGGAGGAACCAAATACAGCAAAGTTCATCGTCATGCCTCTTATAAACATGGAACGATCCAAACACACCAAAATGGGATGTCATGCTTCGCATAAAGATGGGACGACCCAAACACACCAAAATGGCACGCCATGTGTCACGCCCCGAACCCGGTGACCCAGATCCCAAGGTGGGACAACACAGATCCCGAGATGCGACCTTCGGGATCTCTTTCTAGACCGCGGATCAGCATAACAAACCAAGGATAAAAGATGAAATAAAATTCATTTATTCATCATCACAGAGTTGCGGAAGTAGAAATAAAACAAATAAATAAAATCCATCTACTGGCACACAGCTGGGCCATTATTACAAAATTTTTATAATCCAATCAAAATAATAAATGGTTAAAAGCAATTCATCTAGTTGTTTCCTCAGCTCCGTCAACTTAGTAGATGCCATACGGTATGTAGGTAGTGCAACAGGGTTTGCTCCTGCCATAAGGTCAATACTAAACTCTACCTCTCTCTCGGATGGCAATCTGGGTATGACTTGGAATACACTTCCAAAATGGCATACAATCGATATTTGCTCCCAATCTCTCCTCTCGTCTCTAGCCCATAAGTCTAAGTATGCTAGATGATTTACATTTTCAGATTTGGACCCTCTGATCTTAACAATTTTACCCGCCGGTGTTACAAAAAATACAATCCAGTTATGGCAGTCTATTTGCACATGATATGTAACTAGCCAATCCATACCCAAAATCACATCAAACTCTGTCATGTTAAGCATAATCAAGTCTATGGGTAATGTAGAATCACCTACCATAACTAGGGAAGACTTAAAAACTTTCCCTAAATATGTTGAACCTCCGATGGGGTTTGCTACGACTAGGCTTCTTTCTAAATCCTTCATCGGTAAACTTAGACAGTTTACTAAAGAATTCGCTATGAAAGAGTGTGATTCCCCGGTATCAAATAGAACTTTGGCTGAGATGTGAGAAATACGAACCGTAACTTCCATGACTTCTCCTTGCTATTGTTCTAAGGCATAGACCTTAGCTTGCTGAGGTGGTTGTTGAGGAATTTAGCCTTGGTTCCTTTAGGTGGTTATGCTTGTGATTAAGGTTGTGCTGCTGGTTTAGGTGGATAGTGTAGCTTCGGGATCAGTTGCTGCTGCTGGAAAGTGTTGGCTTTAGGGAATCGACAATCCCTTACGTGATGTCCCATCCTTCTGCAATTGAAACAACGGATGCTAGGGAAGCCTGGAATGCTGGTAGGACCTTGAGTCCTTGGTCGTTTCTACTGTTTAGATGTGGTTCCTTTGGAAACTCTAGCTTTTGCATCGCTTCACCCCAATTTCTGATCTTTTATCTTCGGATACTCTTGCATGTCTTTCTCCGCCTTCCGTGCATAGTCCACTACCTTGTGGTACTCCGTGAACTCTCGTACAATCAACCTACTTTTGATGACAGGCCTTAATCCACTCTCAAATCTGAAGGTTTTCTTCTCCTCATTATCAACAGCATATGTGCCAAATTGTGATAGCTCCGTGAATTTCGCAGCATATTCCAGTACCGTGATGCTTCCTTGCTCTAGCTTCATGAACTCCAATTCTTTCTCCTTCCTAACAGTTTTGGGAAAGTACTCAAGATAGAATTGTACCTTAAATTGTTCCCATGTCCGTATGGTCATGACAGCAATTATTGCTTTCCGCCATCTCCTTGCCTCTCCTTCAAGCATAAAGGCAGTGAAACGGATCTTCTCATAATCGTTCACCTCCATTATGTCGAAGATATTCTCCAAAGAGTCAATCCAAGCTTGTGCCTCCATTGGTTCAGTAGCTCCCTTGAATACGGTTGGTTCAAGTTTCTTGAATTTCTCAATGCTTCAGGTGTTCTGTTGTGCCTCGGACTGCTGTGGCACATTCCCCATTCTAACTTGTTGTTGTTGCATCATACTATCCATTTATCCCATTGCTTCATAAATTCTAGCCAATTGAGGGTTTTGACTGTCATCATTGCTTGCGGTTGGTACGCTGGTATCCACACTAGCACCTTTTCTTCTTCCGGTCATTGTAACCTACTAAAAAGTAGACCACATCCAATTTGTTATGAAATATTATCCTACTTGTCAGTATTTCATATTGAACACAGAAAACGTTTGAAATATCAGCACCTTGATAACTTTTGGAATCGATTAAAAACGTGAAAGCTTAGGCTCTAATACCAACTTTGTCACATCCCAAACTTAAGAGTTCTAAAATGAGTCCCTATAAGTCAGAAATATGACTCTCACCCCATATCCACATGGGAGTGGTAGTCAATACATTGCCAAAA
>JAUPMG010131235.1:0-11488 GCA_031762675.1 Pachysandra terminalis | reverse complement strand
ACCCCTGGGTTTAGGCTGTCAGATGAGATGAATTGACTTATTTAACCATGTTGTCCTATGAGAGGACTATGTTATTTCTGCCCGAGCTGAGAGAGAGCCTTCGTGTTGGTATGTCTCATAGACTCGTGGTATGATGTTGTTTTTGCCCAAGCACAGACTTGTGGTAAAATGATTCCCAAGGATTAGCACATTGGTGCGGCTTGGAAAAAGAATGAATCATGAATACCCTTCTATAGGATATAAATATATATATGATTCCCCGAGGGCCTACTCACGCTAGTGAAAACCTTGGTGTATTACTCATTATCAAAAATAAGTGGGGGATTGTGCCTCCTTGGTTGAAAACCCATAAAACTATTTTGTACACATAGAATAATCTTATCCCTTAGCCGTAAATACGGGGATGAAGTCACATTGGTGGGACATCCTGGATAGTCATACTGAATCATGTGGGAACTTACTTTATTTTACATGCCATACAGTACCCCCCTTGCATTTACATTGCATATTCTCTGTTGATAGCATTTTGAGTGTCTAGTGTATTACACACTAGATCTAATTACCATATAGAATTAGGCATGCAGATATTATAATGTGGACCTTGATGTAATACCAAGTGAGATTGGGAGAGAATAATACATTGTGTGATTTCTGTTGTTTTTTATTTTCCCACAATATGCACATATGCTATCTTTATCGCATCAGATAAATATTATTTGCTTTTCTCATAATGTTGGGATATGAGTAATTAAATACCTTACATTGAAGGATTACTCATACGGGCTTTCCAGCTTATGTTTGTTGATTTATAGTTTTCAGGTCTTGGAGCTTGGTCACGAAGAGAGAGCCTGAGAATGGGTATAGATTACCTGGATTTAGTTATAGAGTGTATTAGAACTAGCCTTCCTTTAATTTAATTTGTAATAGATTAGATTATTTACTTCAGTTACTTATATCTTACTAGAACTGCTTTAATTCTTCCGCTTATGTTTTGATTACTATTTGCCAATCCCATAGAGATATGGGGTGAGAGTTACGAATTAAGCTTAAAATCTCAAAATTGAGATTTTCTGGTTTAATTCGTGACATTAGATTTCGAAGAAATTCTGTTGTCGTAAGAGGTTCTGTTGTAGAATTCGTTGTCGCGAAGAGTATCCGTTTGTGAGCTTATAATTTCTATTGCAGAAAACAATAGAGGGAACAGTGAAGAAAGAAGGAGAGAAGATAAAGGGGAAAAAAAATCTAAAACAAAAGAGCTTGTGAAGAAGATGTGGCGGAGAGGGAAGGGATGGGAAGATAAAGTTTTGATTTTCTTTGCACTCGGGTTCAATTTTTCTTTCGTGTTTTTCTTTTTTTTTTTTTCTCAAAAACACAACTTAACGAAAGTTGCACCTCATGTATTTACACCCGCGGTACATGAGACTATCGGCCGGACGCGAGGCAGAAATCCCTGCATGCTCCAACCGATAGTCCAGCTTCTTTGGACTCTACGAAATGCTCTCGTTAAAGCTCAGCTCCTATTGTTAAACATCACTTAGTCTAAAAGCTCAAGCTATTAAAGAGCGGCACAACAATGCATATCAAATGATTCAACATTCTTCGGGAACAACACATTCAAGGAATAATATAGAGCACTGAGGCAAACACACACCATACACATTAGCCCGAGAATAACACATCTGTGGAAGAATAAACACACAAACATATGCCTCCGAGATTCGAACAATCGACCTCCCGCTCTAATACCATGTTAATTACCACTTAACCTAAAAACTCAAGCTGTTAGTAAACGGCACAACAATGTATATCAAATGGTTCAATACCTATAATTTATTATAATACACAAATTTTTATTATATAAATATAAAATAATATTATTGAGTTTTGAAAGTAAAGTATTTGAATTTTAGTTCTAATTATATATATATTTTCCATCTATGGACTTTTCATAGTCCTAATTAATTAATAGGCCTTGGGTTCACCGTTCATGTGCCAATAACATTATTAGATGGAGTGAAAGCTTGAATTAGCATACCCTAAATCTCAAAAAATGTCAATGAACCTGAGTCAAGCCTGAGCCTAAAAATATTTTTTACAAGCCTGAGCCGAGCATGACCATTACTTCAGGTTTTTAAGTGCCTGAGATAAGTTGGGCAAATCGAAGCTCGACTCAGTTCGTTTATCCCGTAAATAACTCAATGGATCATATACACTAGGGAGCAACCAACAAAGAACCTCAACAAATGAAGTAAAGATTCTTCTTCCCTCAATCAGTACTAGAGGAATCTTTCATTACATGTCGAAAACGCTTTGAATGGAACAGACCACACCAAGCTAATTATAAGCAACTCAACGAAACTGGAATATGAACTCAAAACATGGTAATAAGCAACTAACGAAACTGGAATATGAACTCAAAAACATAGAACATCGACACAAGAAGGGATGCTTCTTAATAAAACCAGCAGTCTTTTCTTTTTCTTTTTATTCAAAATTTTCTTTTAGACGTGACCTCCTCTAGCAATCAATGCAAGCAGGAATTCCTTGTAGTTACCATGAGTTATATCCTCAATTTTCTTTGAAAGGTGAACTCCAAATTGTTTATGGTACTCCTCTTTGATCTCCTTCATGTCTACGTCAGCTCGAGTTACAATTACTCGGGTCAGACCTTCTTTGACATTCTCATCTATTCCTCCCTTCAGTGCCATATCCAATATCTGAAAAGCAACATACATGTTCATCCAAAAAAAATAAGCCAAGTAAGCCATATTAGAAGCTAAGGCTGCGTTTGGCCCGTCTTATATAAGTGCTTATTTCAGCTTATAGCTTATTTAAACACTTTTTAAAATTAGAAATGTGTTTGGTAATACCTAATGGGTAAGTACTTACCCATAAGCAGTAGAGGAAGGCTACCCATAAGGAGAAGCTGTTGAGAACAGCTTCTCTTATCACTTATTCAGGAAGCTATTTCTAAACTTTAGTAATATTTTCATAATACCCATTTTACTCCTAAACTTTCATAAGCACTTAAATAAATGTTATTTATAACCTTTAATAATATTTTTATAATATCAATTTTATCCCTAAACTTTCATAAACGCTTAAATAAATGTATTTACCAAATGTTATTTTCTTCAAGTAAGCAGTTTATTGTTGCTAGGATAAGTGCTCCCATCGAGTCACTAATCCAATGAGTGCTTTTCCATAAGAAAAAGCCGGGCCAAACACAGCCTAAAAATTCTCTATAATCTAGTTAATGGTTTCATATATGATCACCTTACTGAAGTATATCTGTGGAGAAGAAAGGCATTGAACAGTTTCTTTCAAGCTCAAGTCATCCACCAGCTCCTGACATGGTCAACATTTTTACATACATTATTGAGTTAATTCAGTGATTACATTATATTAATTACATATATAATCTAACAGAAACATGTTAGATTATAAAGGTTTAAACATTATATACCGCATCGAAAGGCTTGCCGCACATCTCCTTGTAGAGATTGAAAATAGCTTTGAGATGAGGCTTGCTCCTGGTTGTTAGTATCCTCACTACATTGTCGTCCTCCCCGATGGAATGCTTATTATCAGCATTCTTAATTGCATTGCAGAGTATCTTTGCTTCTGATTTCGCAGTCTCGTCGTTCACCTGTGATCCCTCATACCTATAAGAGCTCACAAGTCCTACCAAGAGCTGTAGAATGTACGCAAAAAAAATTCATTAGTGATGCTGTTTATGTTCATAATTGCAGTCCAACTACAGTGATCAGAAGATATAGTTGGGTTGATGAGTTTATAAAAGTAAACCTATCGATCCGTCCTACTCCAAATGGAGAGTATTTCGTCTGAAGCGAAAATGATGGAAGATCGGTTGGAGCGTGCACGTATGCACGCCACATATCCAGATGATTTTGTTTTTTAGTGATGATGTGAAAAACAGTTAGATATGTAGCATAAACGCTCCAACCGATCTTCCAAAATTTTCGCTCCAGAGGACATGCTCTCCCCAGATGTGGTTCTTATTGGGCTAGTTCAGGTATATCATATTATGACCAAATCCGACTCATTACCATCCCTTGGTTTTAGGATCAATTTTGTAAGAGTCCAGCCAACGGGTTGGGCTGCCCGCATGCCAGCCCGGCCAGACATGGTTGAGTCATGCCGAGGCATGGTATGAGGTACGGTTCACAAGCCGTACCATGCTGTGTCTGTGTTTCAAGGTCCATGGCACAATACGGCACAACCGGACATGGCCCAACCTGCTCGGGACAGGCTGAAGCCGGGGCCAAGCATGGCACAATCCGGTCATGTGCAGTGCGGCCTCAGCCTGGGGGTGCCAAAAATTTTGGCACGGCATGGCCCGTTTCCCATCGCTAGTCCAGCACATCGGAAACTTTACTACTGTGCAAGTTATGTACAGACAAGTAGTTTGCACATGCACTATCTACAGTTGGATGCAAAGTAGATGAATCTTTGTCACAATAGATTACTGTTAACCTTTCTTTTATTGTCGTTGACGTAGTACGCGACGTCTTCCTCGATGGAGTGATCAAAGAGAGAGTGGTAGGCCTTCCTTGCCCCCAAAAGCTCTTCAGATGATCGGGTACAGGCGATCTCAATCAATATATTGTACGACTGGGTACCCTTACTCAAGGCATCTTTAACTAGGCGAGCATCTCTTTCCCAAGGATGCATTGTCCAAAGCACCACAGCATTCTGTTGTATTTTAATAAACAACAAACAAGTATAAATGAACCAATAATATTCCAAGGAAAAAGGGGCCCACTAGAGATAAGCCAATCAGATGAAGATTAGGACTCTGTTATCAACATCTATGATCCTCTTATATTCTAGCATGTTAAAGTTTTTCATATATCTACCAGACGTTTTATGAGATGATGCCACATGAGTACAAGGAGGAGAACATTTCGTCTAGTCACATGAAACTGGATCGTTTGTTGGAGCGCATGCTGTAATGCTTGTACTCTATGTTGTAATTCTTATATTATATACATTATAATGGAGTTCAAGCATTACAACACGAGATACAAACACGCTCCAATCTCTAGTCCAGTTTCGTGGACTAGACGAAGCTCTCATCAAAGAGAAGGGATACCCGTGGGTTATTCAAGGAATATCCTGTCCATGTGGTACCTCCTAATTGGTGCTGAAAGAATGGTTATAGTCATCCCGCTGTAGAGCATTTTCAACCATTTTTTGTAAGATCTCAATGAATTGAGCCAACTTGACATGCGAGTCAAGCCCATGTTCAATAATTAAGCTCACGAGTCGATTACAGGCTTGGAGAAAAAAGCTCAAGAGTTTGAGCTGAGTTTGGATGCTCGATTCTATTATAAAAAATATTTAATATTTTATTTTTATTAATAAATTTTAAGATTAAAATATCATAACGTATAAGCTTGATTCTATTATAAAATATATTTATTATTTTACTTTTTTATAAAAATAAAACAATATTAATAAATTTTAAGATTAAAACATCATAACTTACAGTTTTTAATTTTTTGAACCTTATATATGTTAAACTTTATAGACTTCCTAAATTTTAATGGGTCCCACAAAACTTCCATCACTCTCAAAACTCTAAATTCCACATACTATAGACCTGTACTACATGGAACCCAGCTCCTATATTCTGATCTAGGAAGCCCTTTGTATATTTGTTTTGATCAGACATTTTCCATTTATTTCAACTCAGAAAATTGGCAAAAAAAATCAAAAAATATTAATAAGAATACAGTAAAATTTTATTTCAAACTGCAATATTTTTTCCTTGGAACTGGTATGATTATCTGTTTTGTTTATAGAATATAATTAATTAAAACAATATTATAATTATAAAATATAATGAGAAAAAAAAAAAAGGAAAATATACCTTAAAACGCAAGAATTCACGCTTAAGAAGCTTGATGTAGTTTGAATCCCATCTCTCAAAGACACGATCATCCTCTCTGAAGAACAATGGGCATCCCTTCCTATAGGATTTAATTTGCTCCGGTTGCCATTTCCCCAATGTCGATATAATCGATTTCTCATCGACTCCAAATCCTTTATAAATAAAAATTAAAAAAGCTAGCACGTGTCACTAAAATTACCAAGAGATAAAATGAATTAATGAATAATTTAGAAACGATTTAATTTCAATAACAAAGAAAATCATTTATAAAAAAAAAAAAAAAAGGAAACTGTAATATTACGTGAATTCAAAAGAAGAAGACAAGGGCTCGATCCCGTGGCTCAATGAGCATGCATGTTTCACCCAAATTAATAAATACTATAAATAAAAAAGATAAAAAAAAAATCAAATATAAAATCAAATCAAAACTAATTAAAAATAAGTAGAAGAATTAAGAGAAAAAAAACAAAGAAGAAGAAAGAAGAAAAAAAACCTGAGAGAGCCTTCGTGAGAGTTTCGCACTCGTTGGAGAGAGCCATTTTGTTAGATAGCAACGGAACGAGGATACAGAAAGCTGCTTCTATGCAATCTTTATACATCTCGTAAGGGCAGTTTCGTCGAAAAAATAAGGGCATTTGAGGTATTGAGGTAGTTACAAACATATAATATAATAACTTGGAAAGGAAAAGAAATGACGCGAGGATCCCTTTCTCTATCTGTCAATCAATAATACCCACTCAACGTTTCAAGACGCAATGCTTGAAGGCTTTTAAACGCTCACATGTTACAGGTTACGAGTCGATGCTTAAATAATTTGTTATAACAACAGCATAATATTCGGACATTAAAATATTGTTTTGGTTAATTTCATTTATACCCTCTCATATTTCTGAAAATTGTAGATACACTTTTTGTGTTTTCTGATATTCCACTTACATCCCCTGTCAATAACATGGGATTAATGGTGTAAACCGAGTACATTAATTTACTTTTTTAACTTTGTCTAAAAAACTATGTTTAAATGAGAGAAAACTAATTTTTATAAAACACTTAAATTTCTACTGTTTTTATCTTTGAAAATTTTTTTATCTCTTAGTAAACTAATAAAGTAATAAAAGTCTAATTAAAATCCTGTCGGGCAAGTATTGATTTTTTACTTTTTTTTAATGTTTAAGTATTTGACTTTAGTTCAAGGTTAATATAGTCTATAAATTAAAAAAAAAAAACAGAATGACACCAGCACTTTCCGTTAGTTTATAAGATGGAAAGTTAACAGAGTAGTGGTCTCTGCATTATACTACAAATTTCAAGGGACGTAAGTGAAATATTAAAAAACACAAAATGTGTTTGCATTTGCCAAAAATGTAAGGGGGGCGGGGACGGGGCGTGAAAGTGAAATTAGCGCTTTTATTTCATTATTTTAATTACCATTCTTGACCTTTAAAATAGTATTTAAGACTTTTGTGTACGGTTAACAGCTAAGCCTTCCAACAACTTCAAAATTGTTATAATTTTTTCAGACTTGGGGGCGTTTGGTGGGGATTCAAGATTCTGGATTTTAATAAAATCTGATTTTAGAATCTCTTAATATGCGTTTATGATAGATTTTAAGATTGGATTTTAGAATTTGATTTAGAATCTGATCCAAAATCAGAATCCTTCTCCAAAGTGATTTTGGGATTCTGGGTTAGGATTCTAGGTGCTAACTATTACAATTTCTAATAAAAATATTTATTATTTAAAAATATAATATTTATATAATATTATTATAATTTCTAATATATATTATTATTATATATAATAATATAAAATATATATTATTTAATAATATTATATTGTATTAGATAGTATTATTATATAACCTAATAATATATCTGTAAAATATTATATTTACGTAATAATATTATACAATAACATAAGATATATTATAATTCTATATAATATTATAATATACAACAATATACTATTATTATGTATCATAATAATATACATATGTATAATATTATATTTATTTATATTATATTATATAAAATATTATATCATTATAGATATTATAATACTATATAATATACACTATATATTGTATATTATAATATGTAATATGATATAATTTATATTATGATAAAAAAGAATATACAACCTTTGGTCTGGATTTCTGACCTCGGATATCCGTGAAACCTTTACCCTAGTGTATTAACACACTCTCGGAGTTTGTGGACTTGTCTAAATCTTGGTGTTGACTTGTTTATTTATATAAGTTACTGTTAGATCCGGTTGTATAAATTAATCTAAGTTCTCGTGAGTATTTGATTAACTAATGTTATCTAATGAAAACCAAGACAATAACACAGGCAATTTTAATGAGGTTCGGTATTCACCTACTCCTCGGGACTACGTCCAGATGATGAACAATCCACTAAAGTAAAAGAGATTACATACACCAATTTGGTCTTACACAAATTAAAGACTCCCTCTTGAATTCTGTCGCCATTGTGTAGAATCAACTCCAGGGACTTGTTTAGCGAGCTCCCCTCGACTTATGCATGCATGATTGAACTCCCTTCAATCTGTAGCCGCCTTCTCCCGAAGACTCAAAGTTCTTCTCCCAAATAACTGTAATGCATGATTGAACTCCCTTCAATTTGCAACCGCCTTTTCCCGAAGACTCAAAGTTCTTCTCCCGAAGAACTGTCAAATACTAATATGATCTTCTTGAATATCTTGGAGAGTTAACCTTATACACATATCTTGATGTGTACTGATAATGAAGCTAAAAGATCTTCTCCAGAATCTCGGATTACTAACTGTTGCAACACTTGTTGTAACACTTTGTTGCAGTAGATCACTAACGTGAGATTTGGAATCAAATCACAATCTATTCAAATTCTCATGCAAATCTTCTTGATCTTAATCAAGAATCTTCTCAGAATATTCCCCTATAGGTAACCACCTCTTGCGATTCATTAGAACAATATTAGGACGAAATCCTTGTGTGGTTGATCTCTTGCTTAAATCAAATATTTACCAGAATATTTCTGCTATCACAAATTTGCAGGATCTTCCGAGATTTAGAAACTATCTTCACCAGAGGCCAGCTGTATCACAATCTCTATATGCAATCGGAAGACTTCTTATTTTAGTCTCTAGAATATTTACACACCAGTTGTAAATATTCTTTAGAGAATCTTGCCTAAAAAATAGCAACTGATTAGAACGAGATCTAAGCATATACATGTGATTTTATAGTTAACTAATTTGAAATTTGAAGCAATCTAAACACGGCCAATTATGGAATTAGTTAAGATTATGTGTGTTATATTGCCAAGAATGCCAATATTCACACGTGAGATCTAACAATCTCCCCCTTTGGCATTTTTTTGGCAAAAACACCTCCAATGTTTATCAAGTGAGTAACATAACAAACATATATCACATTCTAAATTCAAAGTTAGAAATAACAGAACATTAACATCAATAGAATGCAATAGTGATCAGACAAGCATCAAAGGTAACATCAAAGGTTAAATAACATCAAAAACAGTATATGTACTCCCCCTTTTTGGCAAAAAAACAGCCAAAGAACAACACTGCATAATCAGGAAGATGGAGGAACCGAGGCAGAAGAAGGATCCGGGTCAGCACCAGTAGTGGAATTAGAGGAGCTGAACTGAGTAAGCAATCTCTCCAGCTGCTTTTCCTTGGCATGTGGCAGCCTAGTCCGGTCTGCTAACCATTGCAGCTCCACCTTGACAGCTTGTAAATCAGATTCCATAAACTATTTTAACTCAGCTGATGAGACTCTTCCAGGAACTGTTGGAGCAGAAGATGGTGTTGTCGGCCGTGGAGACTCCTCCTCAATATCAGCCATGTGTCTGCCTCTAAATAATCCGGTCTGCCAACCATTGCAGCTCCACCTTGACAGCTTGTAAATCAGATTCCAGAAACTGTTTTAACTCAGCTGATGAGACTGTTCCAGGAACTGTTGGAGCAGAAGATGGTGTTGCCGGCCGTGGAGACTCCTCCTCAATATCAGCCATGGGTCTGCCTCTAAATAGTTTCCTAGAAACCTGAATAGGTTTCCTAGGGTACTCAAGAATATCAGAAGGCTCGAGAACAACATGTTGAGACTTGAGTAATTCAAAGATAAGGGAAGGGAATGGAAGCACACCATAAGTTGATTCCACTTCAGCCTAACTCACAATTTCTTCAAAGATATGTTTGCCAATATTGAAAAACAACCCAGTACCAATAATAGACAGTAAAGAGGCCAAATCACGAGAAATATATGTGATGTGAAGACTAGGAAGCCAATTAGCCAATGCTATCTTATGTAGAATAGCATAACGGACACTCAGATCAGCAGACAGAAAAGACTGACATTGAGGCCATTGTAAAATAACCGACCTAGTTAACTCCTTAATGACCAGATTCATATCAAGTGAAAGATCTAGCTCTCTTCCTGGAGAGGAGGAGGAGGGTATATCACCATTGAACTCATTGATGAGAGAAGGGAAAAAATCAAATACTTTTCCACGAGTAAAAACCTTACAAAATTGAGGGGAAGATGAATCTGAAACCCCAATAGACAGGTTGGAGTAAAACTCAATAACGACAGTGGGGCAAAAGCACATGTTTTACTGACCGTACCAAACAGACCATGAGTCTTTAAAAATCTAACAATACCAAGTTGTTGATGGTCAGACATTTTAATCAACTGTTCAGATAGCAATTTACGTTTTGAATAACATGACCAAAGGTGACTATGAGTCTGAGAAACAAAACGGTCATACCCGGAGTGAGGAGAATGAGTTGAAGGTGTAGCTGTGCCAAAAACATTCGAAGGCTGTTCCGCAGGTATTGAGCCTTTGCCAATGTGAGAATGTGGTTGGGCACCTGATAAATGTCTAACAATTGCACTTTTAGACTTATTACTGACGCTTATTAGTCTTATAGAAATGTTAATGAGAATTGTTAGATCAGGTTTTAACAATCAATCCAATTGTTGTAAATTATTAGATTAATTGAGATTATCTAAAGCATAATAAAGTAAACAACACGGGCAATTTTTACGAGGTTCTGTTTCACCCTACTCTCGGGGCCACGCCCAGATATTGAACAATCCACTAAGATCAAAAGATTACAAACATCAATCGGAACTTACACAAAATAAAGAATCCCTCTTAATTTATGTCGCCTCTGTGTTGAATCATCTTCTGGACTTGTTTAGCGAACACCACTCGTCTTTATTGTCTGCATAGATGAACTCCCTTCATTTTGCAAAACTGTCTTTCTCCTGAAGAACTGATACCTTGAAAAACTCAAGAATGATGAACTTGAACTCTGAGAAGTTGCTGGACTCGCATCTGTCCAGATCTTTATAAAGAGCACACAGAGTATCAGCTTCAAATCTCGGATCAGTATTAAACATGGAATGTTGTAACAATTGTTGCAACAACTACTAAAATGAGAGACTGTTTCAGATCTGATTCTGATATCAAAACAGAATCTCCTTGTTCGTTTTTAGAACTAATCAAATCTTCTGAGATATCAAATCTTCTCATCCCATCTTGA
>JAUPMG010131224.1:0-11489 GCA_031762675.1 Pachysandra terminalis | reverse complement strand
ATATGCACACATCTATATATTCACATCATAACACAATCAGCACACACACCTTGGGGTAAGGATTATATAAAAGAAAACACATGCTCTTACATATCATGTATTCAATGCAAAGAACACTCTTGGATCTAAGGTCTGAACATACACATGCATATACACAGGCTTATATTCATAAACATACATGCATAGACACAATATTACTCACCCCTACCTGGATCCTATTATTAACAAGATAAGTAGCAACCGAGGTACCTAACGTTATGATGAACCACCAGAAACTGCAAGGATGTCTCCTTCTTCCTCTTCTCTCCTTTCCCACTTCTTCTCCTTGTTCTAGAACTCTTTCCTTCCCTCTTTCTCTTCTTCTCATTTTTTTGCACTCACCCTTTTTCTAGAAAACTGTTGTAGCCTCTCTTTTTCTCTCCAAACCAAAACCCTAATATCCCTTCTCATTACTGTTCATGGACCTTCTATAATCTCTTCCTTCTTATTGATTTCTCCTACCTTAATTCATACGCACCTTCTACTTTAGATAAGGAAAGATTCCCTTCAGAAGTCCTTTCATAACAAGACTCCTATTCTAATTGGAAACTAACTCACTCTTTCTAATCAAACTAATTCAAATTCTAATTTGAATTACTTAACTTACCTTAATTCTAATTAATGATTCGAACGAACCAATTCAAATCTCAGCCCAACATAAATTTAAATAATTACATTATATACTCCAAACTTCTCTATTAATTATAATCTAACCCCAAAACTACACTTAATAACCAAAGTCATGAATTCAGCACACCTTATCATTGAAATTCTCATACAATCGGAACATATAATATTATTAATTAATCCTAAAGATTATGATTAATTCTAAATTAACTAATTTCAGTTTCTTTGATCAATTAGAAGCATAAAAGAATCAAATTAGTATGTAAATCTTATTTATATTTATTTAACTCTTTTAAATAATCACATATTAATTAGTATTATAAATCTCTAGATCCGGGTCACTACATCTATGGTTAACACACTGGTTTAACCACCCAAAGTTTCGTAACCTCTTCGACAAGCGGGTTTTCTTGTTGCCCGCCCGACGTTCTGCTACTGGCTCCTTGATGGTTGTAGTAGAAGATTATGGAGAAAAATGTTTTGAAGCTATCACAACCACTTAGAGGTCGTTTAAAGGCATCCTTGCAACCATCATCTTCAGGGAAGCTGATATGGAGTATCCATATCATGATCACAACCACCCTCTGTATGTCATTGCTAAGGTCCACGATGTCGAATTAAAAAGAGCCTTCTACGACATAGGATAGGATTGGGGATCAACAACAACCCATTGGAAATTATGCACGCTATTAGATACCCCTCTAGATTTATTAGTCGCCAATCGATATCAGTAACTGAGTTTAGAGGCGTCGCCTATGATATCCTTGGATACTGTACGACAGACCTCAGCATCGGTCCATTCAGAACACCAGCACGAGTCCATGTTATGAATGCCAACACCAACTATCACCTACTTTTGCGGCAAAATTGGTTCCACAAGTTCATAGCAGTACCATTCACATATCACCAATGCATCAAGGCAGTTTGCAATGGACGAAAACTTAGAGTATCAACAACAAGGGAGTCGTTTTCACGAGCTGAAACATACATGTCAGATGCCATTTTCTATGAAGAGTTACCATATGATGGTGAAACCTTAGTACAACCCCCATGGGCTATGTCGCTATCTGCATGTGACCGCAAATGAATGACATAGTCGAGCCTCATATGCGCCCTCACAAGAACAAAAGAGTTAAAGGCAATCGACCCATTTGTGTGAGAGTCTGACTCCCAGATGGAAATACGATCTATCGATTGTGATAGTGTGCGAGATCTCTAGTGATGGAAGATCTCCACTCTTCTATCCCGACGCCTTAATGTTGCAAAGTTCAGCAAGAACCTCCACCTGTGCCGCTGCATGAAGAAATCTATGAATATTTGCGGGAAGGCGTGAAAGTAGTAGTCGAGGACTAAGAGATGATCGACTGGGCCCAAGGAGTGACGAAAGGGAAGAAGAAGTTGATTAATGTGAGAAAGAACCTCAGCCACAATGAAAAATATGCCCTAATGCAGCTACGTTATAATTTGAGGATTGTTTTGCTTGGTCTTATAAACAAATGCCTGGTATGGATCCCTTGTTAGTCACCCATTAGTTGAACCTAGCTTGGGGGGAAAAGCCGATAAAGCAAGAACCACGGGTATTTAGGCCAGAGGTAGTGTCACGTCCCAAAATCCGTGGCATGATAATCTATATCCGCACATAGATGTTGAGGTGAGACCTTCGAATCCCACCCTTAGATTTGGCTACAAACCAACAACCATTATTTCTATGCCCACATCAGAGTATAATAAAAATCCAAGTGGAAGAATTAATAACATAATTAACCAACATTCTTACATTAACTGAATTATAATAAAACATATATGTCTCTTCAATTCATTACATCATAAATTCCTAATACAAAGTCCATGAATAAAAATGAAAATCGATCACATAGAAGGAATCACAACTCATGCCCTACAAGAACATGAAATTTTAAAACAATATTTTCATGGTAATTCACTACATTCTCAAACACTAAAATTCATAGATCTAAAATCTCATCAATCGTGAAAATATCTTCAAATAACATGTATAAATCATAGATCACATGTTATTTATAAACACATACAACCCATGATCCTATATACATTATCTATAGCTTCATCACATACTGTCACATCCCAAAGCTAAGGATTCATTTGGGAAACCCTCAATGATTTAAGACATGACTCTCACTTCCGTAATACACAGGAGTGGTAGTTAATATCTCTCCAACGCTTGAATGCCATTGGACATTTCAAGAAAACCCATAAAAGTGAACAGTACTTTAATATATTACATCGATTTCTGTACAAAAATAGCGGAAGATAGCAATTTAAAACAGAGTTCTAGGTTAAAATCAAATCTCCCCTACTACGTTTGTCCAAAAGATAAAACCATCATTATCCAAAAAATATCATATTACATCAGAATTAGTCATAATAAAAGTCTTCTTCTTCTTCGGAATTCTCGTCCTGCACTTCGCTATCCAAGGTATCCACATTTATAGAACCTGAAAGATGGTTCCTATAAAGCATGAGCTATAACAGCCAGTACGTAAAAGAGTTCAAGTTAATCTAAGATTGATATAGGGCCAAGGCCACTAATCAATGATATCCAAGGATAATAATCAAGAGACAATGAAGTATAGTAAAGATGCATGAGGTCAAATCTTGATTTAACGCATGTTGTGCTCCTAACTCATAAAATTCACCAAGGTGATTTAATAAACAAATCTAGCTTGCTATGCAATCTGTTAGACCTAATAATGTGATACGTTCCCACATGATCGAACATTCCTTGAGCAAGATGTCTTCTCGAACCATTCCCCCAATACAGTGCCACTCTCAAGAATATGATATTCTCAACCTAGGAGGCACAATCCCCCACTTATTTTTTATCAAGGGTCATACTCCAAGGTTCCATCACGTGGATTGTCCTCCAGAAATCATGTCCATTAATAATCAACAGAGATCTCTTTGAATATACATTCAAGATTTCAACTACGTGAATTATCTTGGGAATAGTGTCCATAAGGCAAAAGTGAGTATGTTAGGGTAGCTAATCCCTCAACTCAATCCTGTCAGTCTCCTCACTCAATATGATTTTCAAATCATAACACTCTTGTTGAACTCTCGAGACCCAGCATGTGGACTTGGAGATTAAAGGGGTATTACTCATGGACCATGTCAAGGTCGAGAGTCAATGCGGTGCAAGTGATGACGTGCACATTAACTAAGCATTCATCTTTCGAGTGTACAAGGTGCATTATTTAGTAAATGTAATCTATATCACCATTCTTCATGTATGCTTAACCATAGTCTATAAGTCTATGTCCTCAACGCATAATATTTGATTCATAAGGAAGGAAGTGCATAAGCAAATCAATATAAAACACATGTATTCGCATTTCTGATCAAATCAAACAAAATTAAGCTTAAATGTGGAAGCCCAAATAAAAAGAATTGCATTTGTGATTCTCGGTGGACCGAGGGTCCGCCGAGCATTCTCAATGGGGTTCTCGGCACACCGAGATGGGTCTCGGCAAACTTTCAAGGGACATAAAAATTCCCTAGAATTCTCGGAACCGAATAGATCGTCGAGGGTTCTTGAAGGTGTTCGACGAACGGTTCGGCACTCCGAGAAGGCTGCCGAACCTCGCATTTGGGCCGTTTTTCTCTGTTTTTCCTTTAATAGCATTCTATGTGACACAAGAACTTTAAATAAATCATTCATCACATATTTAACACAACATACATCATAAATTATGCATTTTAAAGCATCATTTGAACCACTCAACAAAATGAAATTATTCTTGCTAAAGGAAACTTGAAATGAGATGGAAGATCAACGAAAGTAGACAATGAGCATCCATTTCAATCTAAGATCACATTGAACAAATTTACTTACCTAAGGAAGATGGAAAATGATTCAAATCAAAGCAAACACAAGTCTCAAGCTCTTCTTCTTCTCCAAGCTTCTCCAACCAAGCAATTCTCCAAAACCTTGTGCATACAAGCTCTCTCATGCATGGTAGAGACAAACCATGAGAGAGCCATGCCCCTAGTGTCTAGGTCAAATATGTTGTCTCAAGCTAAACCCTTGATTTCAACCACTAAAATCCAAACCCTTGGATTTAGACATGAGGGCGGGTGGGTATTCCCCTCTACCTACCATGTCTTCTCCAATCCTAGCCACACAAAATTTAAAATAAAAGGAAATCAAACAATCCTGGCCACACATCACAAATCAAAGAATCAAGGAGATTATCACCACGCATCACAAATCAAAGGCCATGTTAGGGTGTGCAGCGCCCAAGTCTATAAGGCGCGATCACGACCCATCGCAAGGTCAAGGTCAACCCAGAGGTTAACCAAAGAAACCGAAATTAATTTCCTAATCTCTAGCAAATTAAACACGGATCATCAAAAGAATTCGGGTCATTACACATACTATGAACATGATTACCGTAGAACTATGGAAATTCCAACCTCTTTCAAGGTTGGATTTTTCTGCAACTTGTTCACTCAGATTTGTTAGACGAAAACTCCCTTTGCTTCTTCTTCTTCTTCTTCTTCTTCTTCTTCTTCTTCTTCTTCTTCTTCTTCCTTTGCTCCAGTTTTCTGGAATTCTCTTTCTCCTTCTTTCTCCTTTGATTCTTTCCTTCCAAAACTGTTGTAAAAAATTCCCACCTCCACTACTCGTATGGTAGTTATGTTAGTGGTGTTTTTCCACCACCAAAAAATTCAAATAAGGTGAATAGTCCAAATTACCCTTACCTCTCTTCTATGGGCCAAATGTCCAGCCCATGGTCAATGGCTTATCAAGCTTTGGGGTCCAAGCCCAAATCTCCTGAATACATCAAAATTTCATAAGTTACCCAATACTTCCAATAAATTACAGCTTAGTCCAATTCAAAAAATGTCTTAAACATTAAACCCTACGGTCTATTTACTTGATTAAATTGGTCTTAGACATTAAATTAAGAGTGTGGGTCTGGGTCACTACACAAGGTCAACACGAAAAACTGATCTCCCAGGTCAGCTTCAATTTATGACACGTCTTTAATTTTATTAATCTTTTTAATATCTCTATTCTTAATGTATGTTATAGATTACAGCACAATGGTGGTACAATTATGGTGATAGTGCGCCGACTTTAAAGTCTACTGCAATAAAGGTTTTGTAGCGACCCATGTCTATAAATTATAATTAACAATGAAAATCCTTTGTGAAAGATTATATAGGGTTGTATATCTAAATAATAGAAATTAGTAGAATTTGTAAATACAATAAACTATAGGGTTCATTGTGTAATATTAGAAACAATGGGGTCACTTAAGTTATTTCAAAACCATATGAAAGCTAGGGTTTGTTTTAGGCATGTAAGACAAGGGGATGGAGATGACCTTGAACAATTCATTATGGGTAGTTTAGACATTCCCTTAGATAGAATTGAATTAGGAAGTTATGGATAGAGTTGGGAGGGACACATGTAAGCATGGGAAGATTCCCTAACCTATTCCTTTGCTTTGTGTACACCATCATGTAAGAGAGAGTGTCTCTACACGTCCAAACTAGATCTGAGAAGGTTTTGCAGTAGAGAAAATAGAAGAGAAGAGGAGAGAAGGAAGAAAGGCTATGGAGGAAAAAGGAAAGGAAAATAAAAAGAAGAAGAAGGCTAAAAGAGAAACTTGGTGATCAGCTATTGCTGAAAGTTTGCAGGAAACGGATCTAGGAAGAAAAGGTAGGGATTCCTTCGTTTCTACGGTAAATATGTTTATGCATCTTAATAAATGCTATAGTTATAGTTGGATATAGGATCTTTGGAATGTAAAACATGTTAGGCTAGAAATCTAGTAGAGCAATAATGAATGAATTCCATGATGTTTGTTGGTTGACTCACATGCCTAAACTTGTGCTTGCAGTATTTTTAGTGTTCTTACATATTTATGTGAATCATTTATAAATTTTGGGTTCTATATAATATATTGATTGATTGGGAGTTTAAATCTGATATATGAACTAGGTCTTAAACGTGTGAAGTAATGATCACATATACATGGTGTAGAGGCTGAAAAACGGAGGTTAGAACCTAAGAAATTCATACTTTGGATTATAGGAACGAAGCCCTAGGAGAAAAACCTAGAATTGGGCTCAATTGCTCGTTTGGTAGGACTCGCGATAGATGCCAAAACATCTATCAAATATCCCAAGAAACTCAAGCTCTCGGGACATTATACCAAGCCTCGGTAGATGACCTACCGAGAATTTTTGTCGAACCCTTGGCAAGTACAGAGGATCTATCGAGGTCCAAATGGATCCAAATTTTGAGGGAAGATCCCTAGATTAGTTGTACACATGCCTATGTAGTTGGTTTGTGTGCAAAAGATGCAGATTTGAACGAATCTTGAAAAGTATAGACGAATATCTTAAATTCAGGAATATAAGACTGTTTTGGATGGAACATGAGGTGACATCAACTCTAATGACTTGGATATGATTATATGACCACAAGATAGGATCAAAATGATTAGAAATGGTTACATAGGATTTCATAGGTTTGAGTGGAGCCTATGAAAACCACTGTTTGACTTATGTTTGACTTGTGTTTGAATGGTTATGTGAATTGAATTGTGATCATGGATAGGTGTGCTTCTACCATGGGTGAAAGTACCTAAAGGAAAGGCATGGTAAAGGTGTATTTCCACCATGGGTGAAAGTCCCGAAAGGAAAGGTCTGTACAGGTGTATTTTCACCGTGGGTGAAAGTCCCTAAAGGAGAGGTCAGGTTACAGGTGAGCTTCCACCGTGGGAGAAAGTCCCTAAACGGAATGTGAGCATAATGGTGTATTCCACCGTGAGTGCAAGTCCCTTAAGAAATAAGAATAGTGGCATTCCTCTGTGGGTGCAGGTCCCTAAAAGAATGGGTTACTGATACTGGTGTGTTTCCACCGTGGATGCAAGTCCCTAAAGGAATGGTACAGGTGGCTTCCTCCATGGGTGAAAGTCCCTAAAAGAATGGTTATTATTGGTGTATTCCACCGCGAGTCCAAGTCTCTTAAAGAATAGGAATGGTGGCTCCTACCGTCGGTGCAAGTCCCTAAACGGATGGGTCGTATGGTTGTGATTTTGATTAAGCACGTGATTGGGCTAGGTCTGATTAAACCCGCATTGCATTGCACTTCAGCTCACTTCATGATTGCATCATACACTTGCATTGCAATGTACATATTGCTTGAGGTGACTGTGGTGCATTATCACTGTAACTTGCTTGTCTTGATTGTTATTGTGATTGGGTCACATTGGTCATAGCAAGGTGGGATCTCGTGGTTATTGGCCGTAGTAAGGTGGACCTTGTGGATGTTTGGTCGTAGTATGGTGTAACCATGTGGTTGATACACATATGATTGTGATATTATGTGATGATTGAAAATGCATGAAATAATTGTATTGTTATGCTTGCATAGAAGTAATTACTGTAGTTTCGTTGGCTTTCTCTACTAGGCTTTGATGATCCTTAACTCTACAGGTAATCAGTTCGTCTGATCCTGGCTAGCTGGAGAGGACACTTTTTGTTGAGATGCTTTTGCTTTAAGAGATATGACTTTTTATTATAGTTTTTATTTACTTTGTTTGACCCCTGGTGGGCAGAACATGTAAATGACATTATGTTTACTTTATCTTGTGGGTTGTTAGCTCGACATACATTGAGTTGAGCTATGGTTTTATTTATGTGAGACTTCTGCTGTTGATTATATTGTTGAGACTGATTCAACCAGGATTGGGTTGATTATGTGGTTTGTTTTCCGTCTGCACATGGTGGATCCGAAGGTCATTTCCTTGGAATCCTCGATATCCTATATCTTAGAGTGGGGGCGTGACAGAGGTGGTATCAAAGCTCCAAGTTTAAGTTGTCTAGGCTTTGGGAAGTCTTAGGGTATATTGAAAACCTAGGATGAGAGCCTAGAAAAATGTGAACCTAGGAGCCACAATTGTGAATTGTGTGAAATATGCTTTGATATAGTATGTGAATAACTAATGTAGTATGTGTATGAGCTTGTATATTAAAATATTTGGAGTGTCATATGTGGACTGTTTGAACTAGGTAGTTCTTGTGAATTGCTTGATTTGTGTGAAATTACATTAAAGTGATCATTGAGTATTAATCCTGCTAAAATTGTGATAATTACTTAACAATTGTTGCATCTAAATGATATTAGCACGAGAACTTAGAGACTTATAATTTAGGGCTTATTTCCAGGAATTACATAGGAATTCCAATTGAGTTAGATGATAAGTATATGGTTAGATATGATATGCTCTTATGACTAGGATCAAAACACTGACATGCATAGTAGTAGAAACAATACTTAACCTCAGCTTTGATGTGTGAGTATATGTTGAACTAGAGAAACTGTAGGAAGGAATAAAACATGAATGTAGACATAGATTAGATTATGTCATAGCTGTGTAGAACTATTATGAATAGTCGGTTCAAAAACATCCTCGACAATACCAAACGTTAGTGCGTAGGAAGATTAAGGCTAAAAACTCTTCGAATAAAGCACTAGTTCAATGAACCTTAACAAAAAAATAAATAAATAAATAATAAAAATTTAATAAGAAATTTCAGAGAAGGCGAATAATTGATACTAATTATTTTATAATGATAAAATTGCCGAATAAAAATAATTGAGCTATAAAACAACCATTTAATTTTAAGAAATCGGGTTATTTAATTTCCAAGACCTTGAAACTGACCCGTTAACTTGACATAATTTTAAATAAAAATGTACATGGTATTATGCTAGTATTTTAATATAAAAGTGTCGAGAATTGTTATAGAAAGATTATAAAAATTTTTAAATTGAAAAATCAAGTGATTTTGAATTCCGTAGGAATCTCGGCTGTCACGACCCGAGTTCTAAGGCATTCCTCACCCTCACGTGAGCATGGCTTTAGGACTCCAAGTTGGACTCTCACCCATACAACTCCAAACGCATACTCACTATGGGTGGAAAACTATAATACGTAACAGAGAATTCTATAATAAGATAGAATGCACAGCGGAAAACTAAATCATAGAACATGAAATAAAAGTATGACATGTATCTATCAGAACGTCAAATAAAAACTCCTCTAGCCTCAGAAGGGCACAAAGAGGAAACAAGATAATCCCTAATACAAAAAGATACGAGGTATCCACGGCTAAGCATATGAACAATATACCGGAGTCTATATGCTCCCATCCTCTCATCTTTCTCAAATACATACAACCAAAGAATGAATACACAAAAAGAATCTCAATCAAGTTCGTGGTTCCTCCATCGTCCTCAACAGCCTCTGTCGTAGTCCATGTCCTGCCTATACTGCTCTCCTGAAATGTTAGGAGCCAAAAGGCTTAAGCTACACGTCCAGTAAATACAATGTGGATAAAGTGTGTAATTAACTAGGATGACTGTGCATGCATGGATGCCATGATCGATGCAAGGGGTTCATTCATTTATATGAAATAACATGAACAATTCATAAGTGACCCAACAATTGGTCTAAACAATCACGTGAATGCTAATGAATGTCGTTGATATTGTAATGTGATATGCCCACGCTAGATCTAGACTGTAACACCGTGTATCCACTCACGGATACACGGCCCCTTTTGAGCTAAGGATACTTTGCAGATTCTGTGTGTACAACACAGTTTTAAGGGACTTTCAACCCTCGGGGATTCATGCCCCGTTTTTATTTTATTGGGGACATACCATCTCAACAGGATAGTCCAAGGGCATCATCTTCGTGAACCTCCCTCTGTGGCACAATACCCACTCACAACTACCAATTGAAGTTACCCTATATATATATATGTATGTATCCATGGGCTCTTAGGGGAGCTAGTCCCTCACCCTTAAATCACTTTGAATTTAAAACATATATAGTCCCCCATGGGATGCCAGAGTTTTAACCCTCATTTGGGTCTCATTCTTAGAGCCCAAGTATCCTCACATTTTCCCTCCTGTCTTTCTCAAAGGATCTAAGGGGTAATATGTGGTCTAAGTCCTCACAAGGACTATACATGCATGTATGGCCTTTAGATGCATGAAATTTTGCAAACAACTACATGTATGCATCACATTCATTTAACCTTGTTAAACATGCTTCATTCATATATTCAGTATGAAAGGAAAGCATATAACATACGCCTCACAATCATTCAATAATATGAGGTGAAAGCATACTGTAAGGCCATACAATCATAAGTAGGACAGGGTGTTATTCATACAAGAATCCCATCGGCGGGTAGACGTACCCACCAGTAGGGTCCCAATATACCTGTCGGTGAGTCCGTCGGCGGACCGACTAGCTCACCGAGGCCCGTTGGCGAGTGTCGTCGGTGTCACCAACGACTCGCCGAACCCTAACATTATGAACTCACTCTTTGTCGGTGGGTCCCATCGGTGACACCGATAGTTCCACCGACAAAAGTCGGTGAATGTAGTCGGTGCCACCAATGACTCATCGACCCCAACTAACAATATATCACACTCCCTGTCGGCGAGTCCATCGGTGGGTCGACACACTCACCGACAGGGCCACTTTGCACCTCTTATCGTCGGCGAGTCCATCAGTTCCACCGATGACCCACCGACAAGGTCCACCAGGTTAAGTCCATCGGTTGGTGTCCTCAGTAGGTAAGTTTCTGTCATTAGCCGAACCGAAAATTCGCAATTACTTAGGTTTCCCAGTTCAAGTGCAACCTTCACCCTGTATCCCTACGGGTGTGACAAACAAAATTAGATTCATAAGCGGAAGTTCTAACAGTTCTAGTAAGATATAAGTAACTAAAATACGCCTAGAATTAAA
>JAUPMG010131203.1:0-11490 GCA_031762675.1 Pachysandra terminalis | reverse complement strand
ATTTTTCTTCTGCTACTCTGTGATGTAATAATATCAGCAAATTATTACTTAGATTTTGGTTATGATGATCGATCCGCAGTTTAGTGATGAATCCCGAAGGTCGCGTCTCGAGATTCATGCCAATCCCACCTAGGGATTTGGGGTACGGGTTTGGAGCATGACAACTACTTAAGCTAAGTCTCCTCACTTATGATGACTTCCAGGTCACCACATTCTCATGTAATAAATAGAAATCCTCCAACTATGGATTCAAGGACACGGTGTTACTCATAGATCAAATCCATGGTCAAGAGTTAATGTTGTGCATGTGATGAGGTGCACACTAACTAAGCATTCGAGTAATAGTGCACAGGGTGTAATCACAAAAATTCACATGGAGCATACATCACAATTCAACATAACAAAATCATAGCAAAGTAGTTGCATAAGGATACTTAGACATTCTTGTGTGATGTGCCAGATATAACATTAACTCTAAGTGTTATTCATCTTTGTCAATCTCTCTTAGAAGTGATTCCATGAAGAAACAATTACTATTGTTCGACTATTCCAAGTCAACCCATCACGATCATATATTTCACTTTACGAATCTAATTAAAGAGATAAAGCTATACTAACAGCATGGCATGTGCATATGGCATACAAACAACATTACATGCTACTTTGTGTACATGGTGCATTAGGATCTAGTTAAAACATGCATATTATCACACTTAGACATGGAACACACCACAATTTAGCAAAGTATATTATAAAATCTATAATATCATGTCACATACAATTGTAAATACAAAATCACATAATAGTTGATAGACAGGTATGGCATTCATTATTTCTATACTACACAATTATACTATTGTTATTAAATTTATTTGGTCCATACTACTATTTTGGCGAGGTCTTCAGCGTAACCTTCGGCGCACTGAGATCCCTTTCGGCTACCTCCTCGGCGGCCCTCACCTGAGATTCGACGACAATTCTAGGACTTGTTTTCTGGGCGACCTCTTCAGTGTCCCCTTCGGCGCACCAAAATACATCTCAGCGACCTCCTCGGCGGATCACTCTGAGATTCGGCGGCAATTCCAGGGCATCCAATTTCGGAAACCCTATCGGCTCCCCTGTCGGCGCACCGAAGCAGATTTCGAAGCCCCCAAGCTACATCGGCGACCTCGCAGCTGACATTCAACCTCGGTGACCTTTCGGCGCATCAAGATGTCTGCCCATAGCCCAGAAGTTCATGTTCGAAGACCGTTCAGTGCGCCTAAGTGTTCACCGAATGTTGCGAACAGGTTACAGTCATGGGGTTGTTTTATTATTTGCTCACACAACCATAGGGAAACCTCTATCCTACCTTATATTACCAAAATCTACTAAAAGACAACCCTAGAATCTTACATTAAACTAACATCTAAGTTTAAGAAGATTAAACCTAATCTCCCTCCAAAATCAACTTTCGTTAATAGGTAAACATTAAATCTAGCCTACAAGATGAAGAGAGTTCTAAGTTGTCTTCTTGGACATTTAAATCATTCAAACCTTCATGAACATGCTAAGTAAGGAAAATGAATAAAATCAAGGAAAAGCCTAATTACATTCATGAAGATATCCACTTACTCTTGATTGAAGATGTAGAAATCCTCAAGCACCACAAAAATCCTCTCTTTCCATCCGTCTTCTCCATGTTCTCCTCCAAGCTCCAAACCAAACCCTAGCCTCAAACAACCTCATAGAGAATATGAGATTCTCTCATCTCTTTTCAAACCTAACCCTAACACATGGCTTCATCCTAGCCTTCCTTCCCTCACCAAGTCAATCTCATCCATCCATTTCTCTTATCTAATCCTTACCATACACTCTCAACTACTCTTATCCTAGCCATTCATCTCTAACCACTCCAACGACTTTAATCTACACCACTCATTCACAATAACTCCAAATCTAACCCTACACCTATCCCTCACTAAAGACAAACAACTTCATCACACCAAATCCTAGCCATACATTTCTACAACTAAATCCTAGCCATACACCTCTTCGAATACCCAAAAATTACAAGTTTTCCATTCTCTCAACACAATAAGGGCTATACTACTATACTTAGCAGCAATATTCAAATTTCATAAAAATCTTGAACGCATGGTCGGATCTAATCCGATCGGCGATCCAACCAATTATAACAATCATCATACAATATAGAATATAAAAAAATACACTAACAGGAAGATTAGAACTCCTATAATATTTTATTCCTATTTGATCACTGAGTTAAGTCATCTGATCAACACTACTCCTATGTTTAACAGTTTACATTAGTCAGTTAATGATCTAGGGATTTCTAGTGTGCCTCAGTGTGATTTTGAACGTTAATTGATCTAAACTAAATTTACTAAATGAATTTGTCTCATCAATCTAAACAAATTACCATCCTACCTTAAGGTCCTCCATTAATATTTTTACAAATTATTTAGTTTATTACAGTTATGAATACACCTAACAGCTGCATTGTATATTAGATATTGTTTGCTAGATCACACTTGCTGATTTTACATGATAGGTGCACAGCATGGATTATTAAATCTTGATCACATGCATATAATACATGTTTTACTTGTATATTGACACTTATCATTGATTACATGATCACAATCATCATATATCACATTTATATTACTGTTTATTGAATTACCATTGGAGAGTGGCATTATCCCTACTTCAATCATATATTGTGCTAAACTTGTTTATTTACTAAGCTAAGTGTAGCTTACGCTTTCAAGCAACCATATTTTAGGAATTATAGAAGAGGATGACTTGGATTATGGAGGCCAAGCTCTAGACCAAATTTTGGAGGAGACTACTAATTTTATTGAAGAAACTAGTTAGGATATTAATTACGGATTTTACTCATTTTTGCTGGCTTGCATGCCAAGGTTTACTCATGGCAATTGTTGGGCCATATTTTAAATAGGAATTTAATTAGCATGAAACTAAGTATTTTATTTTGATTTTCCGCTGCAATGATGTTATGTTTTGATTGTAAAAGCTTTATTTGACTATCTTTTCATTATTATATAAATTCTTAATTTTTACTTATGGTTTGGCTATTATTGATTTCCACTCCCATTGTGGAATGGGGGTGAGAGTTATATTTCAGACTTAAAGGATTCAAATGAGAACTTTTAGATTTGGGATGTGACAATAATGCTTCAAACGGTGTCATGCCAATACTAGACTGATAACTGTTATTGTAGGAAAATTCCACTAAAAACAGATGATCACTCAAACTCCCTTTGAAGTCCAGAACACAGGCTCTAAGCATATCTTCCAATATCTGATTAACCCTTTCGGTCCATCAATCTGTGGATGGAAGGCAATACTGGAATCTAACTATGTACCCAATTGTTTTCTGTAGACTAACCCAAAATTCGAAAGTAAATCTTGTATCTCTATCGGATACTATACTAACTGGTATCCCATGCAGTCTGCCTATCTCCTTGATATATAGCCGTGCCATTTCATCTCTAGAAGCAGTGGTCTGAACTGGTAAGAAGTGAGCTAACTTGGTCAGTCTATCCACAATCACCCAAATAGAATCACATCCATCTTTAGCCTTAGGTAGTCCCACTACAAAATCCATCGACACGTGTTCCCACTTCCATTCCACTATAGGCAACGGATGAAGCAGTCCAACTGTTTTCATGTGTTCTGCCTTTATTTGTTGGCAAGTAAGTCACCTAGACACAAATTGGGCTATTTCCCTCTTCATTCCTAACCACAAATAAGTCTTCCTCAAATCACGGTACATCTTGGTGCCTCCAGGATGAATAGAATATCTGGATTTATGTGCCTCATCTTGGATTTCATTTCTGATGATCTGATCCTTAGGAACACAAAGTCTTCCCCAATATCTGATCATTCCATTTGGATGAACTACCCAATCAGGCTTCAATTCATCGGCAGCCCATAGTTGTAATCCCTTATCCATCTTTTGTGCTTCGGCAATCTTACCCACAATAGAAGGGCTTGCCACAAGGCTAAATAACAATCCATTACCTATTCTCCTTTTAGAACGGATGTTTAAATCACTGAAAGCCTCCACAAAAGTTTTGTTCTTGCCTTAATAAACAAGCTAAAGAATCTCTGGGTTTTCTACTCAAAGCATCCGCAACTACATTTGCTTTACCCAGATGGTACTGAAGAGTAGTAACATAATCATGCACTAATTCCATCCGCCTCCTCTGCCTCATATTTAGTTCCTTCTGAGTAAACAAATATTTCAAACTGTTATGATCAGTAAAGAGTTCAAAATCCTCTCCGTAAAGGTAATGCTTCCACAACTTCAATGCAAACACAACAACGACTAGTTCCAGATCATGTGCTGGATAATTACGCTCATGTACTTTTAGTTATTTAGAAGCATAAGCTACCACTTGTCCCTCTTGCATCAAGACGCATCCTAGCCCCATCAATGATGCATCTGTGTACACTGATAACTTCTTCCCCCTGGTTGGAATTATGAGTACTGATGCGGATGTCAATCTCCTTTTCAATTCTTCAAATGAGGCCTTGCACTTGTCATCCCAAAAAAAATTGACTTCTTTCTTTGTCAAATTTTTCATAGGTGCAGCAATCTTAGAGAATCCTTCAATAAATCTACTGGTAACTGGCCAGTCCAATGAAACTCCTAATATCAGCCACATTCTTCGGCCTTTCCCAATTCAAAACAGTTTCTACCTTTGCCGGATCTTCTAAAATTCTAGTTGTAGACACTACATGCCCCAAAAATTTGACTTCCTCTTTCCAGAAATCACATTTATTAAGTTTGGCATAGAGTTGATGTTCTTGAAGTGTCCTCAAGGTAATCTTCAAATGTTCTTCGTGTTCTTCCCTAGACTTGGAATATATTAAAATATTATCGACAAATATCACAATGAATTGGTCCAAGTATGGTTTGAACACCCTATGCATCATATCAAGAAAGCAGGAGCATTAGTCAAGCCGAATGGCATGACCACAAACTCATAGTGACCATACCTCATCCTGAATGCTGTCTTATGAACATCACTCTCCCTTATCCTCAACTGGTGGTATCCCGATCTCAGATTGATCTTAGAAAAATACCTTGCTCCCCTCAGTTGATCAAACAAGTCATCAATTCTTGGTAAGGGATATTTATTCTTGATGGTGACTCTATTTAGTTGTCGGTAGTCTACACACAACCTCATAGATCCATCCTTCTTCTTCACGAAAACCATTGGTGCTCCCCATGGTGAAACACTCGATCTAATAAATCTCATCCTCATAAATTCATCGAGTTGCTCCTTAAGTGCTCTCAGTTCCACTGGTGCCATACAGTAAGTAGCCAGTGAAATGGGAGTAGTGCCAAGCATCAACTCAATACAAAACTCTACCTCTCTTAAAGGTGGTAATCCCGGTATCTCCTGAAACATTAGAAAAGTCTCTTACAATAGGCATCTCCTCCAAGGGTATTTCTGTACTCTCCTCTAGAAGACTAAGCAATTAAGCTCGATACTCATCTTTATGACCTCCTCAAATCTTAATACATTCCCCCCATTTATTGCAAGTATAACTTCCTTCTTAAAGCAATCTACCTTAGCATGGTGGACAGCCAACCAATCCATGCCTAAGATGATATCATAGTTAGACATAGCTAACACCACTAGATCAGCTTCAAGGCTTAAATCTCTAATCCTTACAACACAGTCTAAACAAATTTGTCTAAGTGTGACAGTTCCTCCTATTGGATTTGCTATACATAAGGATTCACTTAAGATTGTTGGTGTAATACCCAAAGTATGCATAAACTGTGTTGAGATGAATGAGTTTGTGGCACCCAAATCAAATTATACTTTTGCAAGTGTATGAAAGATCGTAAATGTACCTTCCACTATTGCATTAGTAGCACTATCATCTCCATAGATAGTTTCATCAGTCATGGCATGTACTTGTCCATGAGGCTGGATTCGACGATTTGCTACCAGTCCTAATCCTTCGACTCTTGCCCTTTCGCAATAATCCTTCTTGGTATGCCCAATCTTTCCACAGTTGAAGCAAGTAATAGGATATCGTTGCTGCAAATATAGGGCAACAATCGGAGCTCCAACAATAGCAGCTTGCTTGGCCACCACTGTCCTCTGGAAATCCTTAGTCCTGACCCTCTTATCTCCCCTCGACTGTTGAGTTTGAAACCTTCCCTTATCATTACGGTAAAACTCCTTCTTGGGTGCATTCTCGACAATATCTCTTTCCATCCTATATACACAATTAATGACTTGGCTATAAGACTTAAGTCCCAAAGTCACTACCTTAGACCTGATTTTTGGCCTCAACCCTTCTTCAAACTTTCCAGCTTTATCTTCTTCCAGAGCTATCATGTGTGATGCAAAGCATGATAACATAGTAAACTGACCTTCATACTGAGCAACCGTGAGAGGACCTTGTTCAAGCTTCATGAATTCAACAAATCTAGACCACTTAAAGCTGCTAGGGAAATAGGTCTTGTAAATTTGTCTCTTGAATTCTTTCCAATCATTAACCTCTCCTTAAGTCCTTTCAATCATTTCCCACCAATAATATTCCTCCTTCTTCAACATAAATGCACATAAATGAGGCCAGACGAACCTTCTGTTCGGCCGGACAGTCCCAGGCTCTAAATATCTTCTCTAGCTACTAAATCCATTCTTTGGCCCACATTAACTCACCTCTTTTGTCAAATGATTGTGGTGCAAATTTCTTAAATTTCTCCAGCCAAGACATTTGTAATAACCCAAAAAAAATAATAGAGTAAATATATATTTAATATAAGCTTAGGTGAATCTGTAATTAATAAAAGTATAGGAGTTAGGATGTAATTAAAATAGGGGATAATTTAAAATTTTAGTAATTAACTAACATGTTTGACTTTTGACCAATTGTGATTGGTGAGTAGCACCAATAGGAAACGAGGTGCATCACACACAATCATAACTTCATAAGTTATGGCATGTGGCTGAGATCTTAAAAGATTCTCAATAAATAAATCAATGGCTAGGATTTCGTAGGAACATTCAATTCCCAATAAATGGTTAAGATTAAAAGACTAAAAAGTGATAAGGTTCCCTCTAAAACAAAATAGAAACAATTTAAACAAAAAGACTAAATTTCTAGAAACAAGACTTATAATTAGAAACCCACATGGGTTGGAAATTGAATTAAAGGGAAACATTCTAGAACTAAAGGTTGCTTCAAAGCTAAGCTTCTAACAAATAATAGTAAGAAACCCATATTAGAAACTAACACACATGGGATAAGATTTTCATCTAATGGCTGAGATTAATGACTCCCAATCAAGGGCTGAGATTAAAGGTTAATAGTTACTAATTAGAGTCTTTTAGTGCCTATATAAACATAGGACCATTAGCGGTTAGAATCTCCACAAATTTGTTGGAGAAGAAGAAGATGAAGTAGAAGAAGATCAAAGGTGTAACACACTACACCACACGACCAAAGCAAGGTAAGTATCCAAGTTTAACATAATTTATGGTTTTAATAGGAGTATTGTTACTTTTCGATTGTTTTCCAAAAAGCCTTACTCGTTTTCAAGTTTAATGGTAGGAGAAGGTAAGATTATTTTTAAGCATTGGTTTATGTGATTTGTTTATTGGGTTTTGTTCCAAATTAAATATTAACTATGATCTATTAACAAAGTTTTGTGATTAGAGTTGAAGAAAGGAACGAAATATGGAAATTTGGCTTAATTACAAGCTTCGGTATACCCCTCAGTATACCGAAGAGTCCATCGAACCTACCCAAAAACCATTCGGTTTACCCATCGGCATACGGAAGAGTCCACCGAACCTATCCAGAAATCATTCAGTTTACCCCTCGGTATACCGAAGAGTCCGCAGAACCTACCTAGAAACCATTTGGTTTTCCCCTCAGCATACTGAAGGTCCACCTGTAATAACCTAAACTTTTATAGGGATTAAATTGTAATTAACTAAAAATATAGGGGTACTTTAAAATTTTAGTAATATAGTTACACCTTTGACTTTTACTGCTTGTGATTAGTGAGTTGCACAATAGGGAACTAAAATGCTTCACACACAATCATAACTCTTTAAGTTATAATGTGTAGCTAAGAAATGTTAAGGACTTTTACTCATAGATCTAAAAGCTAAATAATTCAACTATCCTAAAGTGGTTAATAAGATAATGGATTATAAATTATTAATAAATAATTTCAGCATAAAATAGAAAACTGGTTTAATAGATTAAACTAAAACTAACCAAACGGGACTGAACTCTAATAATTAATTAGTTGAACTTAAGTAAAGCCCAGTAAGACTAAGGCCCATCTAAACTAAAGCCCAATTAGGTTAATTAAATAGGTAAGTTTTGTGATAATTAAATAATGATAAATAAAGGTTAAGTTATAATACTACTAGGACATTAGATTAAGATTAAAACACCTATTAGTATTCCTAATATAATTAAGACACTTTAAAATCAATGACTAGGATTACTTAGTCTAATCTGAGTGTTAGGATTAAAAGACAAGGACTTAAAATCTAATTAGGATAAGATTAGATTACACCAATCATTAACTCACACTAGAACTAGGACACATTGATCTAAAGGCTATAAATTAATTAATCCAATCTAAGGGATAGGATCAGAAACATGATCCTAAACTAAATAAAACTCTAAACTAACTAAGAGGCGACTTTAAAAACTATATAAACATAGTCTTGGTCGTCCAAATCATAATCTAAAAATCTAAGAGGATTCCTGGAGATGGAAAAGTGAGGAAGAACAGTTCAGACTTGAACTAAGATAAAGAAAAGGAAGATCCAACGCGTTGAGCAAGGTAGGTAAACTCAATTATTCTATATTTTTTATTTGGGTTAGGTGATATGCCATATTCTTTGAATATGACATAGCACAATGAATTAAAATTCAAGGATAAACTATTTTCATAAAAATTCAAGTTTTAAAGGCTTAATCATTCCGAAAAGGTAAGATGTGACTTTGATTGCTGCTTTGATTTGGTTAAGTTTGGAATTTGATTTAAGTATGAGTCTTTATGGATAAAATGATCTAAAAATAATTTAAACATTGAAATTTGTGCTGAATTGTACTTTCTGGACAAACCAGCAGCTTGCCGATGTGCCGGTTAAGCTACCGGTTCACCTAGGTCGCATAAGGCAGACCAATCGGTGTGTCGGTTACCCTGCCGGACGCCACTTTTAAATTTTGAACCCTCTGTCATCCCACCGGCGGCCAACCGATGTGTTGGTTAGCCTACCGGTGGCCATGTTTGTTTGAAACCTTGAATACCAGTCTCTGCCTAGCCTGTCGGTGGCCAACCGGTGTACCGATTAGCCTACCGATGGCTATCCCTGCTAATTTTGGGAAACTCAGTCCTTGCCTAGGATGCCGGTGGCCAACCGGTGTGCTGGTTAACCTACTGGCCAGCCTTAAAGACTTTGAATCTGATGTGTTTTGCCCCTGCCTAGGTTGCCGACACACCAATCGATGTGCTGGTTAGCCTGCCGGTCAGCCCCGGTTGGTTTATTGATAAGAAACATGTGATGTATTGATTTGCTGATTTAATATTATGAATTGCGTGATAATTATAATTGTTCTGACATGAATTAATGGGTGAATTAGCTAATTTATAATTATATATGTTGAGTCACATATTAAGTTTAATTTGACTATCATGATGACATATACCATGAATTGAACTTCAAATATTCTTACTTAGAATTATTACAAAATTGTACACTTAATTGCATGCCTAGTTAGTGTGCACTATCACCACATATACACAACATAACCACTTTGCTTATTGACCATATTCTGGTCATAAGCCAGTCTTTGCCATCAGACTTCACATCTGTTGAAGTTTCTAATTAAAAATGAGTGTTATCATGATTTGGTGAGGAAGTCAATTATTTAGGTTGTGGGATTTGGTCGTCCCAATATTACCCCAGTATTTTCATCTCGATAGCGTATTATTATAAGTAACCGATGCCGAGTGAAATTCTTTTAGTAGATCGGCTAATGTATGGATCACAAAGGAGAAGTTCACGTGGTGGCCCCTTGGGATATTCCCTATGATCACAAATAACTGAGGCGCTTGTGACCTCTAGGTCGAAGCTCCAAGAAACTATGAAGCGCACATGGAATAGTCCAATTATCATATTGCCATATATTGGGGAATGGATTCACTATGGTGGGACATTCTTGCTTATTGGACTTAGGTTGGGTGTGAACATACACTAATTGAATGCCAAAGAGCATACATGTTTGCATAACATGTCTTTACACGGATCACACTTGGTGATCACCCTTTTTTTTTTGCATGAGCATGCATTGCATTCATTAATAACTGAACCATCATTCATATTGCATTGCATTACGTATTATATGATCATGTTTTATTGCGTATTATTGTTGTCTTATTTATGTTATATCATTGGGTAGTGGCATTGACCCTATTCCAATTAAAAATGTGTTTTAATTGATTTACTTATTGGGCTAAGTGTAACTGACGCCTTTGCACAATTTCAGGTAATTTAGTGGGAGATCAAGATGAGGATTACGTGGTTGGATTGGATGATTATGTAGAATAAGTTTTAGTTAGAAATCTGTAAGAGGGCTTATTTAATTTCTAGATTAGATATTATGTATAGGAATAAGAATTTGATTTAAACTTGGAAATAGAGTATTTTATTTGTCTTCTGCTGTGATTTCTTTAAGTGTTTTGGATGTAATAACTTAGTTATATTTTGATTATTTTCATTAATGGTAAATTCCTTTAAGTTTTATTAAATTTCTATATTTGGCTCTATGGTTGACCGCCACTCCCGATTTCAGTTGGGGGAGAGTCACGGTTCGATCCTAAGGGGTTCCACGTGAATTACCTTAAGTTTGGGTCGTGATACCACCGAACCTAACGGCAGTATATTTTGAATTCTGGAAAGTGTATCGAGGGTCCACCGAGACCCCACCGATCTTAGAGACCCAAATTAGGCTTACTGGAAAGTATACTGAGCTGACACACTTAGCATACCGAGACTCCACCGAGTCTAACAATGTGACCAACCCAGAACCCATTAGGATTTTGGCAGACTATTCGATACACCAAAAAGTCTATCAAGACCCTACCGAGCCTATTCGGCAGACCCCTCCGTCTACCAAAGTTCACATATTTTGGTTGTTTGATTTGAAGTTTCACACATATGCTTAATATGATCTTATCTAATTAAATATCCTATTATATTGGTTCAAATCTATGTGTATTATATGCTTACATCTTATTTGATCCTATTTGATTTCACTGATCATATTGGTTATGTTTGATTACATGCATGACCTACTTTTACATTACATGCTTATTTCATTTTTAATGAATGCTATCATGTTAGTTAGGTTTATTACACATTGTACACATGAATTGAATGATTAGTTAATGAGCACATCATC
>JAUPMG010131192.1:0-11490 GCA_031762675.1 Pachysandra terminalis | reverse complement strand
CGGATCTAATCCGATCGACGATCGAACGGAGGAATATGATCAACACAAAATATAAATATACATAGATACACAAATACTATCAAGCATCTATATATTATCATTCACTACCACTCACAATAAACCGATACTACTCCTAAGCCTTAGCTAAACTAATCGGCTTACTAATCCTAAGGTCTCTAATGAATCCTATGAGAATTTCTTGATTAAGTGTTCGACACTTAATCGCCAAATGAAGTTAAGATATAACTTCCCCAATTACATCTGCTAACCTAAGGATTAGATCTCTAATTACTCGGGATATTACATATTTACTTTATTCAATCCTTGTTTATTAAGTGAAGAGGTGGTTTGGGATGTTTTGTTTTGGTTCATACTTGCATACATTGTTCAGATACATTCAGTATATTCTTAAATGAAATTTGAACTTATTATTGGGTTGTGTTTAATTGATTTGCATTCGATTGCATATATATGCCTAATTCTTGTTGGATAGATGTTTTGGAAACTGTTTGATTAGATCATGAAATAAGATAGGTTTGTCACATGCATATGATTAGTTCTTTTATTGAGTAGATTTCTGATTTTTTTAGGTGTTCTTAGTTTTAAAATATTTGTTAGGTTTAGGCTTTCAGTTAATTTTAGTTTCCTTTTTTAGACTAAATCTAATTTGGTCAAATAATCTTGAACCGGGAGTAGATGGATGCCTAACACCTTCCCATCTCTCAAATAAACCCCATTAACTAATTTCTGGGTAGACCACCCTAAAATTCACATTTTGGTCTATTTTATAAAAATCATTAAAAACCCGGGTGACCATCCACACCCAAACTCGATGAATGGTGGCGACTCCATTTTAACCCGATCGACCTATGGTCCACCCGACCGTGGGGGTGATCACAGCTGGCGACTCCGCTAGGGAGTTGCGGGTTTGAGCCACGGTTGAATTTTGTTTGGCCAATTTAGGTTTCTTATGTTTTTTTTTTATTTGTTTTGATATGATTTGTACTCTCTTATGGTTTGATTGACTTGGCATGATTTTTGGTTCAATTTCATATATTTGCCTTGGTTTAATTGTGCTATTTTACTTGATTTGGTTTGGTTCAATTGGAATTCCTGTGGTTCAATTCATTTGATACATGTGGTTCAATTTGCTCTAATGATTATGGTTCATTTGAAAAGATGAGTTTAATTCTATTGCATGCTTGAATTCACTAACATATTGCATACTCACAACCTATTTTCACCTATCTAGGGAGCTTTGTAAGCTTGCAAACGAGCGACCTTTGTCCCCGGTGGTAAACCTTAAGCTCCAGGAGTCTTGTAGGCCTACGGCCAGGCGACGTTTGTCCCCGGTGTCGCCAAAGGTCTTGGGTCCATGCATCAAGAGTTCATTTTCATGGGTCCATGACCCATATGCGTTAGGATGGGTGCCCGCCCATTTCTATTTTGCAGGGATTTCCCATCATGGGTCCGTTTAGGCCCATATCAAGATCCAGTTCAAGATGAAGTTCGAGAACCAGATCCGATAGAAGATTCAAATCCATATCCAAATCCAAAGGGAGATCCAGATCCAACTGAAGACCCATGGAGTAGAAGACATGAGCTTAGATTAGGATTATCTTTTTGGCCCAAGATGGCCCAATTGTAAGCTTCTTTTATTTTATCCATTGGCCCAAGTGGCCCTTTTTTGTGATAATACAGGATAATTTGGAACTTGATTTAATTCTTAGTATTATCTATGTACTAACTAGGGCACCCTTAGATGTTTGGGTCAGTCTGTATGCTTGTCTAGACCCACATGGGTATACCCATTAGGATTCATGCATCTGCATTTTTCTAACATAACTATCCCATTGTCAATGAATGCCCAATGGCCAAAATCCATGTGAACCCACTCAGGTTAGGTAAGCCAAGTGAGGTTAATATGGACCAAGGCCCGACCCATGAGCCCTTGTTCAATTTTCAAAATCAATTGAGATCCATGGATCAATTAGGACCTTATTACCAATAGATATGCATCACATCATGCAATCCATCTTCATCAAGCATGCACATCATATGCCAAGATCATGAATGAGTTGGACTTGAACTCTTATGAAGACCATTATGCCTTCAAATCATTATCAAAATGCCATTTTGTTTCAAAAACAAATTGAAAAAAATCAAATTTCTCAAAACATTTTAAAATTAAATCTCTAATCTTTTGCATCAATGTCAAGATGGCATTCATTTGTGTTGGTCAGTCAATCTCATTCACTCATTCTGGTTTGGTTATATAGGACCATGATTTTAATGCAATTATTTTGTTAAGGTCTATCATTTAAGTTATTCAAATCGAACCAATCGAATATGGCCAAATGTCACACTCATTTGTTTTAGATCGATTAGATTGGGTCGAAGATCAATTCATTTTTGCGGTCTAGATGAATAGGACCAAAACTTCGACCTTGTTTTGGTCATTTCGATTAGACCAACATGTCATTCATGTTTTCGGTTGAGTTACATAAGACCAAATATTCTACCTTAGTTCTTCCGGTCTGGTAACATGGGACCAAACATTTCATTCATGTGCCTTGGTTTGATTAAGTGGAACCAAAGGCCTCATTTTGTGCTTCGGTTTGGTAATACTGGACCAAGTAGTTCATCGTTGGGCTTCAGTCTGGTTATACAGGACCAAGTACTTCCACCATTTCGGTCTAGTTGTACAGGGCCAAGTACTTTCATTCTTTCACACTGGTCTAGTTAGATAGGACCAAGAACCTCAATTGTTTTGACTTGGTTATATAGGGTCAGAACATTTGAGTTTTTCACATTGGACTGGTTAGATAGGGCCAAGACCCTCAATTGTTTTGATCTGGTAATATAGGGTTAGAACATTTGAGTCTTTCACATTGGTCTGGTTAGACAGGGTCAAGACCCCTAGTTGTTTTGACCTGGTTATATAGGGTCAGAATATCAGAGTTTTTCACATTGGTCTGGTTAGATAGTACTAAGAACCTCAATTGTTTTGACCTGGTTAGACAAGGTCAGAACATTTGAGTTTTTAGCATTGGCCTGGTTAGATAGGGTCAAGACCCTCAGTTGTTTTGACCTAGTTATATAGGGTCAGAATATCTGAGTTTTTTACATTGGTCTGGTTAGATAGGACCAAGAACCTCAATTGTTTTGACCTGGTTATATAGGGTTTGAGTTTTTTCACATTGACCTGGTTGATAGGGTCAAGACCCTCAGATGTTTTGACCTGGTTATATAGGGTCAGAATATCTGAGTTTTTCACATTGGGCTGGTTATATAGGACCAAGAACCTCAATTGTTTTGACCTGGTTATATAGAGTCAGAACATTTGAGTTTTTCACATTGGCCTGGTTAGATAGGGTCAAGAACCTCAGTTGTTTTGACCTGATTATATAGGGTTAGAATATCTGAGTTTTTCTCATTGGTCTGGTTAGATAGGACCAAGAACCTCAATTGTTTTGACCTGGTTATATAGGGTCAGAACATTTGAGTTTTTCACATTCGCCTGGTTAAATAAGATCAGGACCCTCAGTTGTTTGGACCTTGCTATATAGGGTCTGAATATCTGAGTTTTTCACATTGGTTTGGTTAGATAGGACCAAGAACCTCAATTGTTTTGAGTTCGTTATATAGGGTCAGAATATTTGAGTCTTTCACATTGGCCTGGTTAGATAGGGTCAAGACCCTCAGTTGTTTGGACCTGGTTATATAAGGTCTGAATATTTGGGTCTTTCACATTGGTCTGGTTAGATAGGACCAAGAACCTCAATGTTTTTGACCTGGTTATATAAGGTCAGAACATTTGAGTCTTTCACATTGTCCTGGTTAGATAGAGTCAAAACCCTTAGTTGTTTTGACCTAGTTATATAGGCTTAGAATATATGAGTTTTTCATATTGGTCTGGTTAGATAGGACCAAGAACCTCAATTGTTTTGACCTGGTTATATAGGGTCAGAACATTAGAGTTTTTCACATTGGCTTGGTTAGATAGGACCAAGAACCTCAATTGTTTTGACCTGGTTATATAGTATCAGAACATTTGAGTCTTTCACATTGGCCTGGTTAAATAGGGTCAAGACCCTCAGTTTGTTTGGACCTGGTTATATAGGGTATGAATATATGAGTCTTTCACATTGGTATGGTTAGATAGGTCCAAGAACCTCAATTGTTTTGACCTGGTTATATAGGGTCCGAATCTTTGAATCATTCACCTTGATATGGCTAGATAGGATCAAGAACTCCATTTATTTACCCTAGTATGGTTAGATAGGACTAGGTCATTCCATTCATTCATCCTAGTCTAGTTAGATAGGGTTAAGGCATCTCATTTCATTCATCCCAGTCTGGTTAGATAGGACTAGGACATTCCATTCATTCATCCTAGCTTGCTTAAATAGGGAAATGGAATTTCATTTCATTCATACGTCTCATCTCATTCATCTTAGCTTGGTTAGATAGGGCTAGGGCATTTCATTCATTCATACATTTCATTCACTCAACCTAGTCTGGCTAAATAGGACTGAGCCATCATTTCATATCATTTGTTATGAACTCTTCTTGCGAATGAGCACAACTACCTGGAAGAGCGAGTAACATTCATTATTTCAAAAACAAATTCAAGTAATTTTTGCGAATTCTTCCTGTGAATGAGCATAGCTACCAGGAAGAGTAAGCACCACTCATCATACATTCATTTAATCTTTGAAGTTGTGTTTGTCAACAAATGAAAGGTCTACATTCATGCATCTTTTCACATGCATTTACCTATTTTTCGAAAAGGTGTTAGTCTAATTTTTCATGGTACCAACTGAAGAGATCGAAGCCCATTGAAGCGACCAATGTTCTCTGATTTGCCTACTATGCAAGTGATGAGCCCAATTTTTTATCAATTAGGGGAACGCCTTATTTACCTATGAGCAGCTACTGCTGAACGTATCCACTCTTTTTGTGGTTCAATATTTTCATGAACCTTCGACCTTGAAAAGAGTAATTTAAGAAGGTTTAAAAATAAAACAAAAAAATAAAAATTCAATAAAATCAAAACAAAAAAAAATTAAAAAGAGCATTAAAAAATTTGTCATCAAAGGTCATCTGCATTCTACTTTATATTTGCTTGATCATCATAGCCAAGTGAAATTTCTGAAAAAGAGTAAAAGGGGTGTGTAGCCCAACATCGGAGAGACTGTTACCATCAATTTGGGGACGGAGAATGCCTTAAATTAGGTGAAAATCGAGAACCCTCGTTATCCTCGAGGCAAAAGAGCGTATGATTGTATTCTCGAAAGAATTTACAGATGTTTTGCTCAGTTGTGCTAAGACTTGCTAGGGTTACATCCAAACCTTGTTTTTTGTGGAGCGCCCATTTTTCCAAAGGTGAAGTCAGAGGAACATAAGCACATGGTTACATTTCGAATACTTGGATTTAATCATAGAAGATCATTCGTTTTCAATTTTTCATGGAATTTATAAGCACATTTCAAAGCTTTTGCAAGAGAAGAAGGTGTTGAACTTTCCAGAAGATGGAATCAATACTGAAGGAGACATTGTCACATCAAGAAGATTCTCACGGGAAATTCAAGCCAATCATGGAGGGCCATTGTTATGAAGAAAGCTATGTTCAATGGATCTTTGGTTCTTGCATAGATGGATCAAAAGGATTTCTTTTGAACCAATCAAATTAGAAAAAAAAAATTATTTTGCCTGAAATGAAAGTTTGTCTTGAAATGATCAGAGGGCATTTTTCTATGAATCCTTGCATCATAAAATTCTTAGTTTAAACCTTTTGATCCTTATAATTTCTTTTCTATGACCCAAATTGGTATTAGCAACCCCACACTGGGGCAAAGAAGTAGAGCCAAGGAAAATTTTGGGGAACAATTTTGAAGATTCATAAATTGGGGCAACAAATGTTGGGTTTAAAAAGAAAATAGAAAGTTGAAAAAAAAATTCCGAAAGAAAATTGGAAGGGAAATTTAGAAATATTCGCAATTGGGGAAAGTTTCACAATTGGGGAAATTCAAAAAAAAAAAAAAAAAAAGAAAAAAAGTAAGGAGAAATATACTAAAGTTGTTCTAATCCCAGTTCACCCATTCCATTAAAAATATTGTGTTTGAGCATTTTATCTTTCTTCTTAGACCTAACCCATCCTTCGTTTCGTCCTATTTGAGAAGTCCTCTTTTGATTAAGATAATCTTTAACGGTAAGGAAATTTAACTTTTTATTTTGATTGGTGATGATGAAATCAAAAGCTGATGATGGAAGTAATCAAAAATCACAGGCACGACGAAAACCTGCAAAGGCGTCGTTGCTCAAAAGGAGTGTGGGAACCAGTCCTGATGAACACTCTCATAGGCATCAGGTGCAAAAAAAAAAAAAAAAACTTGAAAAGTGAAGGTTATCAGAAGGCAAGTGATTCTTAACGGAGCTTTTTCAAAAGTATTCTCAATAGAGCAAGATCTACCTACACTGGGGAAGTTTCTTATTTCAGTATCTTTGAACAACTTGGTCTGGTGTTACTCTTGCAATATTAATTTAACTGAGCTCAACATCTCTTTCATTCTCTCAAATGCTGGCAGGATAAAATTTGCTTTAGTAATCATCGGAATGAATTTAAACTCTTAAAATAATTGCAACAACTCTCTGATGTTGTTCAATCACATTTTTGCTATTCATTTGAAGAGGTTTAGTCTGTCTATTCTAATTATGTTAATATAAAGAAAATGTTGAGGCTTATGATGATAACTCTAGGATTTCAAAAAAAAAAAATTGTATGTTCAATTTTTCAATCTCCATATATTAAAAAAAAACAAAACAAAAAAACAAAAAAAAAAAAAAAAACAAAAAAAAAAAAAAAAAAAAAAAAAAACAAAAAAAAAAAAAAAAAAAAAAAATAAAAAGAAAAAAAATGGGGTTTTTATATTTGTAGTATATTTGTATTTTCCTTGAAGTTTTAGATATCACAGGGTGCATGAAAAGAAAAGAAGTGGAGAAAAGCCAAATCAATCAGAGCAAGTGCCTTACGGGGGAGCATTGCGATGTCAAATGCCGCAAAAGGAGAAAAGAAGGAGGACCAAACATATAATCACCAGTTGAGCAGGATATAGCTTATCACAATCCCATCAGAGAACGTTGAAGACAAGACTTCAGTTCATTATCGGCATCAAGAGCTGGATGCCCAAAGAAAATTGAAGCTCATCAAGTGAAAGAAAAGATGGAGCACGAGAAGCCGAAAGATTATATTGTAATGGTCAGTCTAGTCAAAAGGAATTTTGTCTCTTTTGGATCTCGTCTCACAAGTAGGCCTGATTTTAGACAGTTCTGCGACATTAATCATTGAGGTTTGAACCTGTCCAACCCTTTGAAGCAGCTTAATGATGACTAGACTTAACTCTGATAAGTCACAGTCCTCATCTATTTCCAGTTCATGCTTTAAATGTTGCTTGAAGTCAAACCTATTCTTCATGGGAAGAATTTGCAAAAAAAAAAAAACAACATAACTGATGTGCAATAATATACCACTCACAATAGAATGAATCCTAGTAGGATAGGGCAATGTTGAGGGTGTCGAACTTCAAGGGCTGATGGGGTTTAGACTATTAAATTTACCAGATTAATTCTAACTAAATTAGTAAACAAATTAAAGGAATGTGTGATTTTAATTCTAAAAACTAAATTAAAGGGATCTAATCAATAAGAAAAAGAGTAGAGCATTGATGATCCCTCTAACTTAATGAATATGGCTAATCTCATGAAATCTAGGAATTTAATTCAATGTCTGAACAGACTTGTGTGGCTACAAGTTCACTGCAATGTCACTAAAAAGGTATCATACTAAGAAATAAGCAAAGTCTGTCTTCGATTCTCTAAGCATAAACTATCAAATTCCCTTGCATGAATTACATTATCATAAGGGATAAGTATAACCCATCTTCAGTTGGCATGGACTGTCTACCTACACTAACTAATCTAATTTGCAGTACAACCCATCTTCCCTAGGCATGACCTATCAAATCCTATCTTAATCATCATCCCAATGAGCACGGCTGTATAATCAGTATTTTTATAATCACAGAAAATAAGAATACTTTGGGATCAACCCTAATAAATCTATGGCGAGTAGGTTCTATTAGGCTTGATTATAAACATTAAATCCGATTTCAGTAATCCTTTGAACTATGCAACTTCAAACAATTAAATTAAAAACCTAAATAATCATGAGATTAATCCATAAACAAGAAGTTAGAGTTTACATCAATACTCCACAAGGAGTTTAGCTACTCATGGACGGGCTGGTCTTCAACATGAAGGTGTAGAAGTCCATCTCCATTAACAACATAAGCTCCAGTTCGTCTTCTTTACCAAAAACGCAAAAACAGTAAGAACAACAAGAACAAATCTCCTAATCGCAGAGAAACTCCCTTCGAAATTCAATCCAATTCAAACTAATTAAAAACATAATTATCTCTAGCCTATCTGGAGTCTTATAATACAAGTTTCACAGTTTAGAAGTCATCTAAAAGAACAAGGAAACTAATTGCGTACAGACCCAAACACTAGACAAATACGGAACTGTTGCTGAAAATTTGCATGCGCTCGATCGTATTGCGATCGATCCTAAGGCTCTGCCCTCGATCGCAGAGTGCAATCTGCGTCTTTTTCTGGGCTGATCTTTGAGTTGGTTCTTTTGGGCTTCTACTTGGGCTTTCTCCTTGGGGCTTCAAGGTATAATTGGTTTAGGAATTGAGCTTGAATCTTCTGCTCTTTAGGACTTTGAAGCTTGATCCAATTACGGCGTTGTTGGCTTGATTTGGGCCCATATTCTCCTCTTCATCACCAAACCTGCAAAATAATATAAATGCATTACCTCATTCACATAAATACAACTCTAAGACTAATAAACACGAGCAATAACTCTGAAAGTGCAAGTGTTACACACTTATCAATAACTCACATTTCCTTTGAAGCTTTCTTGAATGTCTGGGTAGTGGCTTAGCCCCCAGATAATTCTTCTTTACATTGTCCTCCTATGAATGGACTCAGTCACCGGGAAGGACAAGCAATCATTTCTTTCAAAAGAAAAAGTCATCACCAACCTTGGAAGTTCAGCATATGAATAGTAATTTTGGCATAGAACAAGATTTTTTATTGAACTGTGCAAATTGGGGTAACGTCTTTTCTTTGTCGTCTATCGCACGCGATTCCGACAAAGAGGGGAAGCTGTAGACACCCCAATTTGCACTAAGGTGCAGTTCTCTATGTTTTGTAGCTCCTGGAAGGCTCGGCTTGAAAAAATGGCAATCCCCAATCATCCTATGAAATCCTTTTCAACCATTGCTCAAATTCCTTGAGGATCTCTGAAAATAATCAAAATGACCAAAATACCCCTGATAGACCCCACCTGATTCATTTCAGTCCTAAATCCATTTTCAACTTCAAATTTGATTTCCTAAGCCAAAATGCTCTCCAATGAGTATAATCTTGGGATAATTTGAAGTCTGTTGGAAAAATGACAGTTTTGCCCCTAATCCGGTCATTTGGACCAAGCGGTCAAATCCAAGGGTTAAAACATTTTTCTAACATCAAATTTGAATTCCTCACTAAAACACCTTGAAAACGACTATAATTTTGTGAAAATCCGAGTTCGGGAGTTGAAGGGCTATTTTTGGTATTTCCAAACAATCAAAAAAGGACGGAAAAATATAAGGGGAAGAAATAATAATAAAAAATATATTTTAGGAGAGAATTGAAATAAAATAATGGGGAGAATTTTTTAGAAAGGAAGTGAATTTTTTTTTAGAAGTTGCCACATGGAAAATCACAAACCCAAAAGAAGAAAATCAAAATAAAAAAGAAAGAAATAACAAAAAAGAAAAAAATAAAAAATAATATTTAGAGAAAGCATCCCATGTTCTCTCTCCCTCCTCCCTTTCCCCTCTGTATTTCTATTCTCTCTCCCTCCTTCGTTTCTGTCTATTTTCTCTCCCTCCTTTCTCTCCCCACCTTTCTTTCTATTCCCTCTCCTTCCTCCTTCCTCTCTTTCCTTTTTTTACAACCCTTCTTTTTCCTTTCTTTCTCTATCCCTCTTCTTCTATACAAGAAAGCGAAGGACCGACCAAAAAAATAAAACAAGCAGCCCCCCACCCTGAATTTCCTATGGTGTTGTTCATCTTGTTCTACAAAGGAAAAACCCTAAACCCTTTAAATCCTCTCCACTTGGAAAAAGGCCTTCGGCGACGGCAACCCCCATTTTCGATGAAGGCGAAACCCTAATTTCGAGCGCCTCATCCATAGTAATCTCCTTCTCCCTCTCCATTTCATTTCTTCTCCTTCCTTTCTTCCATTTTGCTTCTTCTTCTTCTTCTTCTTCTTCTCCATTAATCCAAACTCAAACCCCATTAAACCTCCATCTCTTGTATTCCCTTTCCTCCTTTGTTGCTGTTGCGAAATCACTTGCAACTTGCCCCAAACCAATCCAGATCCAACCCTCTTCTCTTATCTTTTCGTCTTCTGCACTTCATCCACTCAAACCACCTAACGAACCCCTCTTCTTCTCTCCCTCTTCATCTCTGTTTTATTTTATTTTTTTTTTCTGCAACTCCAATCCACAAAACTGAACCATCAACCTCCATTTGTGAAGAAAAAGAGAGATTGGGAAAATAATTTTTCTTACTTTTCCATTGAGTGAATCAAGTAAATATAGTATTACAAAGATCCTATTCAAAGTTATACAAACTTTGAATAAAGAAACTAAATATAAACAGGAAACTTTCTACACCAATACAAATAGAAACCTTCCAAAGAAGAAATATGGAAACTTAAATTAAGGAGATCTTATTCCTTGATTTGAAAGGACCAAGATCTCCCAAATGGTCACCATGATCGAGCGCAGACACATGGGATCGATCCTAATCAGCGGCTTGATTTCCAACACTCCTCCTCAAGCCGGACTGTTTAATCATACCTAATTTTCCAGTCAGATCATCAAAGTTTGATCTGGCAAGAGATTTTTTGAGAATATCAATTGTTTGGCAATTTGTAGGAGTATAGCTGACTGTGAATACTCCTTCAATCTTTTCTTTGATGAAATGACGTTCTATCTCCACATGTTTTGTCCGGTCACGATGAAATGGGTTCTTGGCTATACTGATGGTGGGTTGGTTGTCGTCGTATAACTCCATAGGATGCTCCAGTGGAACCTGTAGTTCTTCCATCAACCTTTTCAACCAGATTCCTTCGCAAATATCCTAGGCCATGGCTAGAAATTCTGCCTCTGCACTACTGCGAGCTACCACAGATTGTTTCTTGCTCCTCCAAATTACCAAGTTTTCCCATACGAAGGAGCTGTAACCGGATGTAGATTTGCGATCTGTCACTGAGCAGCCCAGTCTGCATCTGAAAAAATGTAATGACCTGGACCCTTAAAGGAATATTTCCTAATTAATTATTATTATTAATTATTTGTTTTCATTTAAATTA